>JAFFST010047163.1:30247-40709 GCA_022414735.1 Noturus placidus | reverse complement strand
TGGGCAAACGTACAAAATCAGCAGGGATTAGGGATCAAATACTTTTTTCCTCCACTGTATATATATATATATATATATATATATATATATATATATATATATATATATATATATTAGACACAATTCTCTCCTTTTTCCCCTCTAACACGTTTTTAAGTAATAGTATTCTCTGTCAGACTTATGGACAGGAATATTTAAAACAAATTCCACCAAATTGCCATCCTTAATAAAAGTAATTAGAGTGATTAGAACTACTCTCAGTCTCCATGAATTAATTTTTTGCCTTTAACAATCATGTGTCAGATGGTTGTACAAATTAGTTGGACTGCACAAATTAGTTATTAGATATCAAATGATACAATCTGGGATATAACTAAAAAAAAAGTTGAAACGTGAAAATTTGACATAAAGACGATTCATAAGAACATACAATGCACAATGAGTAGGAACGTGAGGGAGGCGAAAAAGCACCCATGGATAGCAGTTTTTATAAAACGGTTTGGAAGGATTGTACGAATGTACGAAGCAAAACACAAAAAGCAGCACCTGAACTTCAGAGACTTTGGAACTACATTTGGAATTCTGTCTTGAGGTCAGATTCAACTTCTTGGTCATGTACACCGTCAGTATGCTTAGCTAAAATAAAAGGCGACGGGGTAGCAATAATTCATAATATACAATATATAGTTTCTAGAGATATATTTATATATATATACTACCTTTTCAGTAAATGTTAAGTAATGAATAAAATGTGATGGGATACTGCGGGGCGGAGTTACTGTTACCAGTTGATCGTTTTTCCAAAAACAGCATGTCCTGAACTTATTTATTTCATGGCATGGTTCCAGTTATTATTAATGTAATCAATTATACACATCATATTTTTTACTGAGGGCGCACGGTGGCTTAGTGGTTAGCATGTTAACCTCACACCTCCAGGGTCCGGGGTTCGAGTCCCGCCAGGGCCATGTGTGTGCGGAGTTTACATGTTCTCCCTGTGTGTCAGGGGTTTCCTCCGGGTACTCCGGTTTCCTCCCCCAGTCCAAAGACATGCATGGTAGGCTGATTGGCGTGTCTAAAGTGTCCGTAGTGTATGAATGTGTGTGTGTATGTGATTGTACCCTGTGATGGACTCGCACCCTGTCCAGGGTGTACCCCGCCTTGTACCCGATGCCTCCTGGGGTAGGCTCCAGGTTCCCCGTGACCCTGAAAAGGAGTAAGTGGTTGAAGATGGATGGATGGATCTTTTACTGAGAAACTGAGAACATATTAGAATGAGCGCATTAGCATAAACCGGTCATCGACAGTACAGATGGCTACAGAGCTGTCCAATTAAATACATTACGGGGCGGCTGTGGCGCAGGTGGTAGAGCGGGTTGTCCACTAATCGTTGGGTTGGTGGTTCGAATCCCGGCCCGGGTGATCCCATGCCGAAGTGTCCTTGGGCAAGACACTGAACCCTAAGTTGCTCCCGATGGCAAGCTAGCACCTTGCATGCAGCTCTGCTCCCATTGGTGTGTGAGTGTGTGTGTGAATGGGTGAATGAGACACAGTGTAAAGCGCTTTGGATAAAAAAGTGCTATATAAGTGCGCCATTTACATTCCAACAAATCAGATTTGAGAATTCAAAGTGCTGTAAATATGAATTTTTCCCATCCTGGCTTTTAAGGATAACACCAGTTCTAAGTGTATTTCGCTGTATAATTATGATCTTGTGATGCAGCTCTCCGATGCTGTTTTCCTCAGCAAGAATGTCCGAGTTTGTCATTCCTAACAGCAGCGGGGTGATGGCTGGCCTGTCAGCATGGTGCACTTCAGCTTCCCTCTCTCTCCCCTGTCTTTCCTCTCTCTCTCCCACCCTTCTGCAAGTTTTTTCGCCAGCTTAGCAGAATACGAGTGTCTTGTTGGCCTGGCTGTAACCTTGCCACCAGCTCCTGGGTGCTCCCCCACCCACATCCATGTTAAGACTGGAACAACGATGACTCAAGGTCCACAATGATGAGTGTACCTCGAGGGAAGAAAATAAAACTTGGGGTGTGGAGGAGAAGGAGGGTAAGCAGAGTGGCTTTAACAGTGGCTGGATGTGAGGAGGGCTTTTGGGCTAAAAGCTCGGGCAGCTCTCGCCTCGCCTTATTTGATTAGGCTGTCTGTTCCACAGGAAGCGCTGAAAGGCACTGGCGATAGTATCGCTATGAGGAGCGCCACGCACAGACCCTCAGACAGTTGCCAGTCCTCCTCTTTTGAATGCCAAAGTGGTCTTCAATCTAGTTAGAGCCGGACTGGCGTATCTCGTTCTCCCCAAACTCCCCCTCAGGTCCTGATTAGCAGGGATAAATACGAGGAGCTCTGTGTTGGTATTTCTGTGGTCGCTTGTGTGTTGTGCACATTGCATTTTTTAATTATTTATCAACCCTCTGCCATATGCCTTGCAACTCTTTTTTTGTCTCTGCAGCTGCTCTTTGTAAAAGTAATGAGGATTATGGAATGTTCAGAGTTCGGACTGCATTATTCAAAACTTGTTATACTCAAAACTCAGTTGTGGCAGTGTTAGCACACGTCTCTGGGTTTTTGATCAGACGATCAGGTGTTCAAGCCTCAGTACCCCAATCTGCCACTGAACAAGGCCTTTAAACCTTTTTGTTCCAGGGGTGCTGTACTGTATCATGGTTGAACCTGCGCTCTGATTCCATCTTCCTAGCAAGCTGGGATATGTGAATAAAGATCTTCACTGTACTGTATATATGATACATAAAGCCTTCTTCTTCATCAAAAAAAAACAACAAAAAACTATATAAGTAAATAAAATACGAGTCCCTCTATGATTGGGGAAGATCTTTCCCA
This sequence comes from Noturus placidus, assembly GCA_022414735.1. Lineage (NCBI taxonomy): Eukaryota > Metazoa > Chordata > Actinopteri > Siluriformes > Ictaluridae > Noturus > Noturus placidus. The sequence continues at coordinate 37,868 of JAFFST010047163.1, read as the reverse complement.
TTGTGGTCCTAAAGGGAAGATGGCAGAGCACAATGGCTAGGAGAGGGGGGGGGGAAATGGAAAAATGGGGTCCTGATCTTCTTGGAAATGCCACAATAAATCGCAGCGCCTCCCCAAAGGATGGATGATTAAATGTGCTCCTAAACTGCCCTGATTTGTGGGGGCACCTTGCCGATTTTATTTGCCACTGTTAACATTTTCATTCCTGCATTATGCATGCTGCTCTGGGGCAAGGAAGTGCTACAAACAAATGGCCTGAGGGATGAGCGTAAACACAGACTGCCTCCAGAGCTGAGAGTGTGAGGAAGTAGGAGAGAGAAGCATCACTTGCCGGCTTTATTCCTCTTTGATCGTTTACTGTATAATGACCATCAGATGCTTCATCTTCGGGGTAAAGCTGCAGTGTTCCCGAGGTCATGATGACGCTCTCTTTAAGGTTCTTGTATAGTCCTGCAATGCATTGTAATGGTATATTCAAGTAGGAGCTGATTGCAAAGGATGTTTAAAATCATGTGAGAAGGCTTAACAGCTGGTGGAATGATTCTCTTTTAAATGATATCTTTTTCAAAAGTAACCCAAACTGCCAAATAAGCAAAGCTTGTTCAACAATCATTTGTGTTTTATGATTTCATTGGTACATTACACTTGTAAATCCTGTTGAAAATTAACTACCGGTTTTACAAGCTGTGAAGACTCTTTGTTTCTCTCGTAACATACATAGACATCTGTTTATTCATATAAAAATGTATCATTTGATATGATTTGATCTCATTGATGAGTTCGCTACTCACGGGGCCAGTGTGAGTCTGGTTAATGCTGGTATATGCATGTGTGTGTGTGTGTGTGTGTGCTTTTTTGTGGCGTTGGATTGACATCCGATGTCAGCTCTCTTAGCATCACAGTGCAGTTAGAGTCTCATCGCCTCTGCTCTCTCACTGCAACCTGATCATGCAAATCCATGCAAATTCCACTTCACTGGCAGACAGTTCTCTGTGCCTGCTCTGTGTTCCACACATCACAGAGAAACTGTTCATGGTGATGCTTTTGATTTACATGAAGGAAATGGAAACACTGGCAAAACCCAGGTTTTAACCGAAATATGGGTCAAATGCTGAATTGCAAGAAACCCCCAGCTGCAGATTTAATTTCTTCCCTAATACTGGGTTCATTCTTTCATCTCCAGTATGATCTTCATCCCAGTCAGGGATCTGCTCTGTGGAAGCGGGAACACTTGGCGTGACATGGAAATACAGCCTGGATGGGAAGCTAATCCATCACAGCTCACCATGGGGCATTTTATCTTTGCCAATCCACCGGGATGTTTTTGGGACGTGAGAGAAAAATCGAAAAGGGAAAACATTTAAAACTCCACACAGGAAGTTCAGGAACTGGGGAATCTAGAACTGATGTAGCACAGCTATCCATTTCCTAATATTTGGTTATACAATCCTGACAGGTATAGCGTTTCTGTCAGTTTTAACCCACTCTTCCACTGGCTGTGCATTTCATGAGGCATAGGATCTCTATTTAGTATCTCTAATCCATCCTTTTTCATGGAGTAAGCTTACTCCTTATCCCAGGGAGCATCGGGCACAAAGCGGGGTACACCCTGGACTGAGTGCCAGTCCATCACAGGGCACAATCACATACACACTCACACACCCATTCATACACTACGGACACTTTAGACACGCCCATCAGCCTAACATGCATGTCTTTGGACTGGAGGAGGAAACCGGAGCACCCGGAGGATACGGGGAGAACATGCAAACTCCACACACACATGGCTTGAACCCCGGACCCTGGAGGTGTGAGGCGGACATGCTAACCACTACACCACCGTGCGCCCTGGTCCAAAGAATCCTTATCATTGTTTATGATCCCACTGAATCATCTGCTGTGATAAACTTTGACTGGTGTATTTTTGCTATTTTCCACTCTGTAATGTTCTTCTTCCAACCCATTTTTATAACATTTACATTTATTCATTTAGCAGACGCTTTTATCCAAAGCGACTTACAAATGAGACACACTCACACACCAATGGTAGCAGAGCTGCATGCAAGGTGCTAGCTTGCCATCGGGGGCAACTTAGGGTTCAGTGTTTTGCCCAAGGACACTTCGGCATGGGATCACCCGGGCCGGGATTCGAACCACCAACCCTACGATTAGTGGATTAGTGGACAAACCGCTCTACAGACTGAGCCACAGCCGCCCCGGCTATGTTGCTTATGAAGTTTTATATTAATTCAGATTTGTTTTTAAAAATGTGCCAGTAGATGGTGACCGTCCATAGAGTCACCAATCCACGTACTGGCCTGAGCATGTTCACCGTGCTCTGTTCTTGCACCCAGTTTTCCCGGGATAGCGTCCAGAATCTCCGTGACGTCTCCCCAAGCAGGATAATGTGTTCACTGAAGACGAATGAATGGATCATTTATACAAGTACTCAGAACATAGATTACAGCCTTAAGGGTTTTTAAGGGTCTCTCAAAGTTTGTTTTTAATGCTATTTTCAGATCTTCAGAGATCTTCAGTCAGGTTTAATCTGAGTTACATTAATTCATTTAGCAGACACTTTTATCCAAAGCGACTTACAAATGAGACACACTCACACACCAATGGTAGCAGAGCTGCATGCAAGGTGCTAGCTTGCCATCGGGGGCAACTTAGGGTTCAGTGTCTTGCCCAAGGACACTTCGGCATGGGATCACCCGGGCCGGGATTCGAACCACCAACCCTACGATTAGTGGATTAGTGGACAAACCGCTCTACAGACTGAGCCACAGCCGCCCCGGCTATGTTGCTTATGAAGTTTTATATTAATTCAGATTTGTTTTTAAAAATGTGCCAGTAGATGGTGACCGTCCATAGAGTCACCAATCCACGTACTGGCCTGAGCATGTTCACCGTGCTCTGTTCTTGCACCCAGTTTTCCCGGGATAGCGTCCAGAATCTCCGTGACGTCTCCCCAAGCAGGATAATGTGTTCACTGAAGACGAATGAATGGATCATTTATACAAGTACTCAGAACATAGATTACAGCCTTAAGGGTTTTTAAGGGTCTCTCAAAGTTTGTTTTTAATGCTATTTTCAGATCTTCAGAGATCTTCAGTCAGGTTTAATCTGAGTTACATTAATTCATTTAGCAGACACTTTTATCCAAAGCGACTTACAAATGAGACACACTCACACACCAATGGTAGCAGAGCTGCATGCAAGGTGCTAGCTTGCCATCGGGGGCAACTTAGGGTTCAGTGTCTTTCCCAAGGACACTTCGGCCGCGATTCGAACCACCAACCCCACAATTAATGGATTAGTGGACAACCCGCTCTACCGACTGAGCCACAGCCGCCCATTGTCGTGGTTATGTTTTTGGTTAGTGTCATGTTGTCATGAGGTCCTGAGCAGCCACGGGTGTGAAAATCTCTATGCTTTTTTAAATTTTGGTAGATTAATGACAAGAAATGTATCGTAGTTTCATTTGATAATAAAATGAGGAGACCGTATTAAGGTCTGAATGGACCGTGTGTGTCGTGTGAACTCACAGGACCGGATTCAGTATTCATGGTGGTATTTGTGCTGTGATCGAGTGCAGTGAAACCGAGGCTGCGTTCTTTTCTTGGCTAAGCTTTCTCAGTTATCTCAGCTCTGGTGGTTAAAGCACTCTCTTTTGCTTTGACATAATGTGACTCATGCACGATGCATCAGAGGGAAGGCTGATATTGTCTTTTTATGACTTGACCTTTGAGTTATTAGTTTCCTCTTTGATGAATAACTGTTGTCGCCGCGCCTCCGAATAAGATGAGAGCGCCTTTTTTTGTGGAGACTTTCGCTTTTTTTTTTTCCGACAGCGCCTTTGCCACCTTTTGACACGCGGCGGGAAAAAAAAAAAAAGGATTTTGCTCTCTCATTCAGTTTGACAAGAAGATATGAAGCGATCTAATATGAAAAGTTATGGTTTGATTAATTGAGTGGAAAGTTGCGAGAAGGTCAAGAGCAGTTTGTTGGAAATGACTTTTGGTTCACAGAAAATGACCTTTCTCAGCGTAATTCTTGCGCGTTGTCATATCTATTGGAAGCTGAAGTACAACTGGAAACAATTAACATGACATCCTCCTCATATGTCACTCATTTCATCGCAGTGAATTTGAAACGTTCCGCTCATCAGAGCACATGCATGGTGTGGTGTGCGCTATTCGTTCTCAGAATTGTACTGTGGTCATTTATCCATTATAAGAGAAGACCAATGTCAGCGTTAATACAGATAGTGCTGATCGTGTGCGTAGTTACACGACACAACAGAAGCTGCTATATATCTGTATTTCTGGACTTTGTGGACCAGTCATTGCTCTGATGTCGGTGGAATATGTTGTAGAGTAGAAGTCATAACTTATCATTGCACGCCTCACTCTGCCATATGAAGCCATTTGGCAGTGGGATAAGAACTGAAATGATGAAATATAGATGCAGTTTTATCGCTTTTATATTTATTTATTTATTTTGATTGCACTTCTCACTAGAAGACTTCCAGGCTTTGCTGTGTTGATAATTCAGTCCTCGATGAAGGGAGCAAATATTTAAGGTGTCCTCGGGTGTGATGCACATCTGTTTCGCAGCCCGAGGGCCAAATCAAGCACACAACAAGGCAACAAATGCTGATCCCGGCCTTCTCTGCGGCAAAATAAAATATGGCTCAAGTTTTCATTAAGGTGCTATTGATTAGCTTTTCCTGGCGATGAATTACAGGCGACGATAAATAAAAAGGAAAATATTTTTATGAGTTTTTGCAGGCCATGCCAGAATCGGCTCACTTCTCTCTCGCTGGCCTCGACATTGTTGTTGGGTTGGTTGGCTCAAATTCTTGTGGCTCACACAATGCCGGAGCGATGCTTTTTTTTAATCTGCAAAAACCAGCCACTGGGTGTTATCATGATAAATCGTCGATAAAAAGTGCTGAAATTGCATACATCCTGCTTGTTTCAGCCAATCAGTGCACAAAGTAAACTTATCGATATCAAACAAAGTCAAATGAAATACGGGAAAGTTGCTAGAAGATACGAATGAAGAAAGGAACTTTTTAGTATGAGACAAAGTTGAATGTGAGAGTTGTCTCTCTGCGGAAATGTATGTTCAACCCACTTTCAGAACGTGTCCTACAGTATTTTGTTTCTATTCCAACATCAAAGGAGGTTGATTTTCCTTTCCTTTTAAAGCTTAGCCCGGAGTTCACTTTTCCGCTGCTACTTTTCTAGGCCTCTGTGTGCGGATCAGATTGCGTCTCATGTTGTGAAGATGTACGGGGGCACATTTAGGGAATAAAATCTGAGGTAAGGCAACGAGAGCGGTGACTTCTGAAAAGATGAAAGGCGTGCGGTTATTAGGAATTTTTTTTCTGCTTCCTTTCTCTTGAAATGAGCTCGACACACTATTGTGCTACGAAGCTACTTAATGATATATGATCGGTAGATCGATTTCTATTGGTTGTCATGTGACCGTCACAAAACGACCGAACGCTTATAGTAAGTAAGTAAGTAAGTAAGTAAAATTTATTTATAAAGCACATTTCATACAGCAAAGCTGACCAAAGTGCTGAACCGAATAAAAGAATAAAATAAACAGACTAAAAAGAAAATAGATAAAAATAAATAAAAACAGACAGCATACAACATTAACTTTCAAAATCTGATCCAAATGCCTGACAAAACAGATATGTTTTAAGTCTCTTTTTAAAAACGCTAATAGATGGTGCAAGGCGGATGTCCAGAGGCAATTGATTCCGAAGGCGGGGTGCTGGAACAGAAAAAGCTCTATCCCCCTTAGTTTTTAAACGCGAACGAGGGGCATGTAAAAGAAACCTATCAGAAGATCGTAGAGGTCTGTTAGCTGAGTGTAGAATAAGAAGATTCTTTAAATATAAAGGAGCTTGATTATTAAGGGTTTTAAAAACAAACAGCAAAATCTTAAACTGGATTCTAAAACGGACCGGGAGCCAATGAAGCGATGCTAAAATAGGGGTGATATGATCGAACTTCTTTGCCCTAGACAACAGCCTTGCAGCTGCATTTTGGACCATCTGAAGACGAGCTTATCACGCTTAGAAAGTAGAAATCTGAGTTCTCTCTTTCTGAAATGAAATTGTAGAGAAATCGCATTCTAAAAAATCTACCGTATTTTCCGCACTATAAGGCGCACCTAAAAGCCTTAAATGTTCTCAAAAATCGGCCGTGCACCTAATAATCCGGTGCGCCTTATGTGTGGACTGAGTTCCAAGATCTGTTAAAACGTTGTGCGGCTTTAGTTGGCGTAACAACCGTATGCGCCTTATAACACGGTGCGCCTTATGTATCGGTCAAGTACAGAAATAGACCCCGTAATTGAGACTGCGCCTTATAATCCGGAATCTACCTTATAGTGCGGAAAATACAGTATATGATCTCACAGTGTATATACAGCGTAGTGTTCATTTGTTCGTGCATCAAGAAGGAGACAGAAAACAGGAAAACAGAAAGGAAGAAAGGAAGGGTGGGGGTGGGGTTTGGGGAAAACCTGGCATCCGTTCAGACTTTACTGTGCACCTGGGGAATGTTTGGTTGTTTGACTCAGGAACACTTTTATTGAAATAATTACATCTTTCACATTGTCCACCAGGCAGTTTGACTTGCTTTGTGATCCGAAAGACATCTTGTTTACTACGATAAAAAAACAACAACAAAAAAAAGGAAAATCAAACCCCCAACCCCCCCATGGCGGATTTCATGGGGCATTCTGTATGTGACCTGAACTGAGTTCATTTATTTAATTTTCTCCCCTAGATTGATTGGCTACAGTGCTCACAAACAAGTGACAAGGATTCGTTTGGACATTTGTGAAATTCTGGGACAGAAAGCGTTTCTCGTGTGTCTATGTGGTGGGCAAGGGGAGACGTGCCCTCCAGCCCTTTGAAACACGAGGCTTCAGAGATAACATTTCACACCCAATAGCGCTGCCCAACCATGCAGCCCACATGAAATAAGCCCTCGGCCTTTAGTTTTGGCTTTCATTTTTTTTTTTCAGGCTGTTGACAGGCGTTTCAGAATGTGCTTGAAAATGCATCTGAAACCGCACACTGCTGTAAACATATCTGAAACAACCCACTCCGTCCATGACCGTCCCTGTGTGTGGGTACACAGCAGAGACATGCCATAGAGATCAGACCAAAACAAATAAAAATAAATAAAAAAAACCTCATTACGTAAATTGATATATTTTTTCTCCTTGGAACTGACAGTGTACTCCCCTGAATTCATTTAAAAATGTTCTAGTTAAAACAGGAAGACAATAAAATCAAAGCATTCAAATAATCATTTCAGCTTCTATATTATGCAAGGAAAAATATCTCATTCTCGGCAAAAACGTTGTCAGGTATGTTGGTACAAACTGCTGTATAATGTCCACTGTCTGAGTCTCTTTCTCAATAACGCAGAAATTATTATCTAATCGTACTTAATTAACATCTCTCATACTCAACACAATCTCTTCAGCAGCTCCTCAGTGACTTCACTTCCATAACCTGAATCAGCTCTCTCTCTCTCTCTCTTGCTCTCTCTCTCTTCCTCCCTCTCTCTCTCTCTCGCTCTCT
>JAFFST010047163.1:2500-17660 GCA_022414735.1 Noturus placidus | reverse complement strand
ATATAGAGAGAGAGAGAGAGAGAGAGAGAGAGAGAGAGAGAGAGATAATTCCCACACAGAAACTTCCATAGATACAATTACAGTCTGAATCATTTTTCTAACTAAACATGACTCAACTACCCTCAAATAACCCCTTCACCCCTCACACTGTCCCGTCCCAGACCAGAAGTGCATCCAGAACACACACAAACACACACACACACACACACACACACACACACACACACACACACACACACACACTACAAAGGGAGCAGCTGGGTTTTATTTCACTGAATAAAAGCAATACTGGTTGGAGGCCTTTGAAATCATTAATAGATAAAAAGAATGAAAGCTCACATTACATCTGGGAAGAGTGAGATTGAAGCTTGATCATTCGTCTCTCAGATCCGCCGTTAGTTAGAATTGCTTACGTTTAACACGCACTAAATGACTAATCTCCAAACTATCGAGAAAAGATCTCGATGCCGTGAAGTGCTGCTGGTTCTGGTGTTAGCGAACACTTGATGATCGGTAATAAATCTGGCTGATGCTGAGTGCAGTTAAAACGAATCTGTGATCACATCTGTGATAAGCACTCAGCATTTGTGACCAAACTATTTTTTATTTGCCACAGGTGGGGCGCAGTATTAGTAAAAAAAAAAAGAAAATGAGAAATGAGAGAAAGAGAGAGAGATAATAAAAACATCAACGTCTGCTAATTGGCCGAGTGCGCTGTAACTTACTGTAACTGGAACTTAACTGGAACTTCTGGCTCTATCTTCGGCTTGAAGTGCAATTTCCTTGACATGACTTGGCGCTGTTTCACCTCGTTGCTTTTGCCTGTGTATTGCATAATTCTTCCAGCAACTACGCACAAACTAAAGTTCATAGAAAGCCTTCAGACATACACTTTGAAATATGAAGTTGTGCAATTTACATTGTAATCAATTCATTAAGAACAAGTTGGTGGATCGGAATTTATTGCTCGACTCAACTCTTTAAACATCCAGCAAGTTGTTTAATTATTTATGTTAAAGCATATAATTTAGAGACTACTACTATTTTGGAGTGCAACAAATCTTTATATCTAATGAGAATGGGAATGGGTCTTTATTAGTTACATATACATATGCACAGTGAGATTCTTTTCCCAGCGTACCCCAGCATGTCAGGCGCTCTGACCCCAGGGTCAGCCATGATACAGCGGCCCTGGAGCAGAGAGGGTTAAGAGCCTTGCACAAGTGCCCAACGGTGGCAGCCTGGCAGTGTTGGGGCTTGAACCCACGACCTTCAGTAACCCAGAGCCTTAACAATTAAGCCACCACTGGCCCCCATATCTATCTATCTATCTATCTATCTATCTATCTATCTATCTATCTATCTATCTATCTATCTATCTATCTGTCTGTCTATCTATTTATCTCTGTCTTTCTGTCTGTCCACCCTTGTGTCCATCTGTTCATCTGTCCATATATCTCTAGGACTGTCTGTCCATGTGTCTGTCTCTCAGTCCATCTGTCTATCTACCTATCCATATGTCTGTCTGTCTGTCCATCCATCAGCCTGTCTGTTCGTACGTCTGTCTGTCCATCTATCTGTCTCCGTCTGACTATCTGTCTGTGTCTCTGGCTGTCTTTCTTTCTTTTTCCCTGTCTGTTTTTGTCTGGTCATCCGTCTGTCCGTCCATTTATCTATCAATTTATCAATTATCAGTTTATCAATTTTTGTCTGATTGTCTGTCCATCTATTCGTCCATCCAGCCATCGTTTTTATTAGTCTGTCCGTCTAACTGTCTGTCTGTGTGTCCCATCCCTTGCCAGTAAAATGAATGTTAGTTGTGTATCATGTTCTGGATGATTTAATGCTTTTGTTTATTTGATTTTTTTTTCGCTCAGATAATCAACTCTCACTTCAGTTTAGTTTTATATAAAACAAATGTGGCTCATGTTATTGTTCTAGCAAATACGATTTTTTTTTCAGTAGAACGTTACAGACATTCAGATTCAGATAAAGTTCCTGATATAACCACTGAACACGGATCTAAACACAAGCCATTGCAAACATACACCCTCCAATTAGCAGATTTGACTGTTTTTTAGGTCAATAACACGTCAGCTACAAAACTTTGTGTTTTTTTGGATGGACTTGAGATGTCTGATCGACACACTCAACTTTGTCGTACTGAACTAGCATTTTGTGTAACTGTTTCTTTATCCGGAACTGAGATCTGAGATGATAAAGCTGAAATTAGAGCGGATTATTGACACATGTCTCATAATATGACGTGTGAAATGATTGTTGTGTCAGAAAAAGAGATTGTGCGTGTACATATGATGGACAGTCCTAAAAGCAAACAGTGAACAGTGAGGGTTTTATTAGCTTAGTCCTTGACTTGTATTGTTATTGCCCTTTAACACAGCTGCTTGTGTGTGTGTGTGTGTGTGTGTGTGTGTGTGTGTGTGTGTGGAGGGGGGTTATTATTTATATAATTAAAAACGGCTATATCTTACGTCTATTATGTTTCATAGCAGGCCATTTCTTTACGTTTCTTTTCCCCCCAAAATTGCCTTCTGGGTGTGTGCTTATGTGCAGTTTGTGAGATCATGCTTGAGAAATGTGGCAAAAACATTTCATGTTGCGACACATCAACCCTTGCTCCTATATAATCATGTTTTTTTTTTCCCCAGATCCAACCAGACAGTCACTAAACATGCGATGAATATGCCATTCTTCTTGTGTCTGGTGTGCTTTTTATTCTTCACTCCATTTTGCTTTAACTGGATTCAGGTGAATTTAACTTGGCAGCGTTCTGTATAAAAGACGTTATGGATCTTTTTTTTCTTTTTTCTTTCTGTAGGTCGTCAGAACCACTGCAATGCAGTGTATAGGCAAATAAAGCTGCATCATTTGATCAAAGACAACAATGACAGTTGTTTATCATCTATGTGCAGTGGGAGTTTGTGTGTGTGTGTGTGTGTGTGTGTGTGTGTGTGCGTGTGGTTTGTTTTTTATCTTAGTATACTCCGGTTTCCTCCCCCAGTCCAAACACATGCATGTTAGGCTGATTGGTGTGTCTAAAGTGTCCGTAGTGTATGAATGTGTGTGTGATTGTGCCCTGTGATGGACTGGTACCCTGTCCAGGGTGTACCCCGCCTTGTGCCCGATGCCTCCTGGGATAGACTTCAGGTTCCCCGTGACCCTGAAAAGGAGTAAGCGGTTGAAGATGGATGGATGGATATCTTACCAAATGTCCCCACAAGGATAGAAATATCTGAGTTTTTGTCAGAAATTCTGGTTTTTATTTATTTAAAATGTTCCCCCCAAATGTTTCAGTGTTTAATATATTTTTGAAGACAGTAAAAGGATCATCAAACTTCATTTTCACAGCATCATTGTTTTTTTTTTTTTTTTTAACTTAACGCAACGTTAGTGTTTTTCTGGAAGTTTCTTAGAAATTGTGATACCTATTGTGTCGTGGAAATGTCTTGGGATGATATTTTTGTAATATTGCTCACTCCTGAAACAGTGCTTGCATCAGATACCAAGTTTAAGCACAGATGATTAGAAGAGATGACTGTACCTATTTGTTAATAATTAGGATTACATTCCTAGACATTTCATTTTTATTTGTGTAGAATTCGCACCTGGAGAGATAAAGAGCTTGAATTAAGGAGGGAAACAAGATGATTCACACTCATGACCATAAGTAAAGTTTAGTTTGGACATGCAAAACGCAGACTATATTTCAAAAACTATTTTTTAAAAGAAATCAGATTAAATCTAGAAGCGTTATATCGTACCGACATGGACGGATTGTCATTCAGCACTAATGTCATTTTAAAACCCCAACACACGGTGTGCTCATGCATCTCAGACGTCCATTTTGACTTTGTTCTTGCCCTTTCTGTGTGAACCGTTATGGCGGCATACATCACACTGAGCTAATTAGCAATATAATTAGCATTGTAATTAGCGGCTATAATAATTTCTTTTATTTATTATGGTTTTGGTTATTTATCCGGTATAAAAGAGGAATGTATGGTCATTAAGTTGGTCTTTTTATGATGTTGTTTTCAGCCCTGATGTGACTTAAAGAAAGTATTTGCAAATTAGCTGATACTATATCGGCATGGCAGTGTTAGCATGGTGGTGGTGGGAGTTACCAAGGACAATTGTTTTAAAGCCTAATGCACACACTATTGTACTGTACATGCTGGCTCTTTTACAAGATAGAACATGTTTCCTAGAATATCTGGCTTTGCCGCAAGAGCATGCAAATGCCAAACGATGTCTTATACCATATCGTGATTTGGGGGGAAAAGACTCCACACATCCACACTAATGTGAACGTGACCAGTTGTGTTTCTCGAGAGCCCTTGACAAAGGAAAGATGAATGGCAAATTAGTTTTCCCTTGAGGATATACTCATTCAGTCGACTCTCAGAACAACTTTATATGAGAGAATAAGTGCTGTGTTGTTTCAGTAGTACCGAGATGAAGATGTCTGTAAATGGTAGTCTACGTAGACAGACACTTCCTGCTTCAGAAAAAAAAAAAAAAAAAACAACCCAAGTGGGTTTTCAGCCATGAGATGTCTCTAAAAGGCTATATAATTCCTCTTTATCACTCTGACTGTCTTTGTCAGTAAGCTTCTCAGACTGCTGAATGCTCTTTTACAGCTTTTTTTTTTCCTTTTTTTTTTTTTCCCCCGAAAGCCAGAAGCCCCCTGTTTTCCCTTTGAAAGGGTTGCATGCAGAAATGCACAATCTAATAAGAGCACAAGATGGATGATAATGTTTTTTTATTAACTTACTGAGTGGTTTGTTTTGGTAAATTGAAAGTCGTATTTTTCTCTCTAAACATCTAATTGGGCTTTTGGCGGATTTTACAATGAAATGAAAGCGGTTATTGTGCCGTCGAAAGCAGCGCTGTTCGTAAAAATCCAGTGTAAAAACAAGCCATTGACAAAACTAATATAAAATGATATATAAAAGCTGTCACGTGAACCAAATGCTGATTTGTCTATGTGGTATGTGCTTTGAGAACTTAGAAATCCGATAGAAAATATTGTGTGTGACGGTTCTGTCATGTATGGTGTACCTTTAGGGATCAGCTGGCAGTGATGTAAGTGTGTGACGCGTTTCTGCGTGAAGAGAGACTGGCAGAGAAGAAGAGGAAGTGATCGACAGACAGAGCTCAGTCCAGCTGGACACAACAAGGTGAGTTTTACTCACCTTTAAGTTACTTTAAGTGCATGGGTCCACTCGCAGGATCCATCGTTACCTTGTGGGAAATACTACAAAATTTCTTTACAACCAGTAAAAAAAAGAAAAGACTTTTCAACAAGTTGATTATTTGTGCCGCATCAAACCGCACTTTTATATTATAGCAGGGTACGAATGAAATTTCTTACTTAAATGCTTTCTAGGTCATACTGTTAGCGACGAAATGAAATCATTTGAGAGGGTTTTCTGGCATGTTTAGCTCTAGTCCCAGCAGTGTCCATAAAATGAGTCTGGATCAGCTTCCTTGAGCTGGCATGTGCTGCTAATCTGACTCCAAACTAGCTGAGTGGGATTGTACAGCGATGTGGAACTCCGAAAGCGCTCTTTCATTCAGCGCTGGGCATTCCAAAGTGCTCCAGAGCTAAGGTGTTTTTCCAGATTATCTTGCATACACCTTTTAAAAGCATAGTTTTCCAGTGTAGTGTCGTACAGTTGAGTGTAGCTAAAGTCGCTATCTTGACTATCTGCCTCACTGTTTTTCCCATCGCCCCGAACATCTCGTCAGTGCAGACTTGTGAATATATCAGTCAACTCCTCCGAATCCCTTATTGCAAATCAGCATTCATTTATTTAAAGAATTTGTCAGCCATCTTGTGTATTTGCTGTTCACTTGAAATGTTTTCATGACATCGCCGTCCAAGAGCGAGGCAAGTTTCCGCTATAATAGCATTTTTCAATACAGGCAAATAATCTGTTTAATAAATCAGCGGGGGAGCGTGCATTATACAATGCCACTGAAGCAGATGAAGATATGAGCATGTTTATGATCGTCTTGGTTCTCACACAACACAAAAGCCGACGGTACAATAGCGGAGACTCGGAGCGGCATTGAAGTTGCACCTCTGCTTCACAACACAGCTTAATTGAGTCACACATGCAGAGGAGCGGCCCAGTCGCATCATGATACCCAGAGGCCTGGATTAATTAAGGGCTGAAAGCCCAGGAGTACTCAGTGTTCAGCAAGTGCAATGTGTGACTGCATTTTACCTCTGAGTGAGCGTTTACCTCTCAGTCCTGTATACAATAGCGTTCTGTCAGACTTCGTTAAAAATCTGCAACGCTTTGAAATATTTAGTTATTGTTATGGACTAAAATTTATAGCGTTGTGGTACTATTTGCTCTTTCGACAGGTTGTTACAACCTATATTTGTTTTATGACTCCAAAGTAAAGATATTAATTCCACTGCTAGTCCTGCTGGCTACAGGAATAGACCCCCTGCTTCCCTGCTTTTCAAGCCATACTGCTTTGCTGTCTTAAGCAAATAGGAAGAGGTAGGTCTCCGTGGGTAACGGCTGCCATGGAGGCACCTGGAGCGGAAGAGACTCTGAGAGAGAAAGGTGGGGTTAAGGGATGAGTGGGGAGATTTTGCTGGGCCTTAAACCCCTCCTCATCCTGCTGCGCATTGGTGGTCAGGCCCTGGTGGGGGGCAGGAGGAAGCTCCCTCCTAGACGAGATGTCTGCCAAGAGCTAGTGGAAGGTAGGCCTGTCCCTGCGAATGGGCAGAAAATTGAGGTTAACAAGCATGGCGCATGCTAAGTGGCGATGGGAGTCCCCAAACCCTGGCCCAGCAGCCTCCACCTCCTCCTCCTCCTCCTCCTCCTTGCAGAGATGCTGGCAGGAAGTGACCCGAACTCCCTGTATGCCTTCCTCTCAAATTAAGCCATCATCACACTGTGAGCTACCAATCCAATTGAATTACTGATCGTACTGATGTTATATGGTAATCTACTTTCTGGATCCATCAAATATGGTGTCTTGTCTTGTACTGTATGTTGCACTGTTGTCTTGGACCATATTTTGTCTTTGATGTGAACATATGAGTCAACTGTATTGCAGATTTGTAATAGAAAGAGACTTTCTTTGGTTTGGTTTTTCTTTACGGCCTCAAGTGCCCAGAGAGTACAATATAACTGGTGTAGTGTGAACACTGACTACGTTTACAAAGACAGCACTAATGTAATTATTGACCTTATTCTGAATAAGACAATATTGAGATTAAGATGTTTACACGAGTCACTTTTAGAATATTCCTTTCATGTTCCCGTTTAACATGTTATAGAACATAGAGCGATTAACGGCACACGTCATTACGTCCTCACGCCACGCCGTCTGACATTCCTCAAGAATTCCGCGTATCGACGGACAGTTCGTCTTCGTTATGGTACTATATACAGTTTTGGGTGGTTTTATTTTTAATTTCACAAAAGTTTCAAGTGCAGGTAATTATATGTCGTGCTGTACGTGCTAATAGACGACGGCTTGACGCCGTGGGCTGCGTCCAAAACCACATACTTACCTACTGTATAGTAGCTGAAATGCATGTATCTCGCCTACTATATAGTAGGTAAGTACGCGGTTTCGGACGCAGCCGTGCTCTCTTGTTTGCCGTCAAACGGTTAACGTTTGAGCGCTGCCATGTGCGTACGTGTCCTGTCGCAAAATGCGGTGAAAACTCCCAAATGACATTATTAATGTGATTAAGGCATGTACATGTCTGTAACGCACCTCCATAATGCGACTAAAACAGGAATACCCCACACGTCTTAATTCCATTTGTCTTTACTTCGAGTATGACTTTAGTCGGATTAAGGTCATCAATAATCACTGCTTACATGGAAGTATCGTCTTAATCGGGTTAATATCGGATTATTGTTGTCCATTTAAACGTTCTGACTGTTTTCAAGCACAGGAGTGGTCCAGAGAATGGATCCGCGATCTTCTTAAAAATGGTGGTTGTGCTTGTTTCCACTGAACCATGGTGTGGTCCACATAAGGTGTGAAAGCTGTCTGCTCTTGGTGCTGCACTAACATGATCAGTTAACTTGCCAGGGTACTTCCGGTTTCAAGTTTTGTGATGGCGAAGAATGAGTCGTTATGGTTAAAGGAGGGGACAGTCTTATTGATATATAAAACCAGACTTTCATAGGACTGGAGAACTGTAATTAGTTCACCTTTGTGGTGCAGTGATTACACTGAGAGCGCTGCAGAAAATGTCTTGTGCCAGTCCACGTGACTAAAAATCTTCTTATTCCTCATTGGCTTCTCATTTGCAGGTATTCTGGCACATGCCATGCATTGAAAAAGCGCCGTCCAGTGTCGCTTGATTCTTGCTACTAAAGGCAAATAATACAACTTTATACCTAATATTTTGCAAATCTGCATGCACAAAAGTGACAGATGGAATTGCGTGATCAACCCATGGGCCTTCCCCAAACAAGCCCACGACCTGTCCGGAGCATGGACTCAAATATTTGCCCAAAATCTCAAAGCGTTCTTAGACCAACGGCCAGAGATATTAAGCTGTTCAACATGGGGTCCACGGAGGTACTGCATGGGGTCGCGAAAGTTTTGGTACCAGTTTGATATAACACAATTTCATACAACTATGATTAACATCTATCATACATTTAATCATTTAGCAGACGCTTTTATCCAAAGCGACTTACAAATGAGACACACTCACACACCAATGGGAGCAGAGCTGCATGCAAGGTGCTAGCTTGCCATCGGGGGCAACTTAGGGTTCAGTGTCTTGCCAAAGGACACTTCGGCATGGGATCACCCGGGCCGGGATTCCAACCACCAACCCTACGATTAGTGGATTAGTGGACAACCCGCTCTACCGACTGAGACACAGCCGCCCTGCTGTGACCCAGGTGTAAATTAGCACCGTGTGTGTTGCTCGGCGCTTTATAAGCATTGTTGCCAGGTGTGTTATTTTTGGCAGACTTGGGCTACACTTGAACTACCACTGCATGGTATTTTAGTCAATCTCGTGTATTTATGACAAAATGTGTGATAATATGACCATGAAGAGCTATTAAGGGAAACTATGCTGTTTCATACGGCTTGTCAGTTGGGATGTTGGAACTTTGACTATAGCACATACTGTATATCAGGAACACACATCTCACATCTAACAAAGAAATTCAACAAGTTAAACAGGACTTCTATGACGTAACACTTTCCAGATATTAGAGGAACCACAGCTGAGCACACGAACCACAGTTTAATTGCACATTTTTGTATAGCACCTTCAATACCATCCATCCATCCATCCATCTTCAACCGCTTACTCCTTTATCAGGGTCACGGGGAAACCTGGAGTCTATCCCAGGGAGCATGGGGCACAAGGCGGGGTACACCCTGGACAGAGTGCCAGTCCATCACAGGGTACAATCACATACACACTCACACACACATTCATACACTACGGACACTTTAGACACGCCAATCAGTCTAACATGCATGTCTTTGGACTGGGGGAGGAAAACGGAGTACCCGGAGGAAACCCCCGACACACGGAGAGAACATGCAAACTCCGCGCACACATGGCCCCGGCGGGACTCGAACCCCGGACCCTGGAGGTGTGAGGCGGACGTGCTAACCACTAAGCCGACGTGCGCCCCCTTCAATACCCAGACATCTTTTTATTAAAACCAATTAGCAATTAAATTTCATATTAGACGAATTCATTTCCTCCACACTGTTTACATTTACTCATTTAGCAGACGCTTTTATCCAAAGCGACTTACAAATGAGACACACTCACACACCAATGGTAGCAGAGCTGCATGCAAGGTGCTAGCTTACCATCGGGGGCAACTTAGGGTTCAGTGTCTTGCCCAAGGACACTTCGGCATGGGATCACCCGGGCCGGGATTCAAACCACCAACCCTACGATTAGTGGATTAGTGGACAACCCGCTCTACCGCCTGAGCCACAGCTGCCCTTGTTGTGTCATGAAACTCTTCACAGCTCACTATAAAGTGAGGTTTCTGGGATAGGCTTCAGATCCACTGCAACCCGAAGCCTGAAGGTGAATGAATGAACTTCATTTATTAACACATTTTCTTTATTAGTGAGCTTGTATTTCTTTAGTTTCGATCTTTTTGACAGCCATACTGTAGGTTGAAGGGCGCACGGTGGCTTAGTGGTTAGCACGTCCGCCTCACACCTCCAGGGTCTGGGGTTCGAGTCTCGCCAGGGCCATGTGTGTGTGTGGAGTTTGCATGTTCTCCCCGTGTGTCGGGGATTTCCTCCGGTTTCCTCCCCCAGTCCAAACACATGCATGTTAGGCTGATTGGCGTGTCTAAAGTGTCCGTTGTGTGTGTGTGTGTGTGTGTGTGATTGTGCCCTGTGATGGACTGGAACCTGTCCAGAGTGTACCCCGCCTTGTGCCCGATGCTTCCTGGGATAGACTCCAGGTTCCCCCGTGACCCTGATAAATGAGTAAGCGGTTGATGGATGGATGGATGGATGGATGGACTGTATGGTTAACCATTTCCGTGATTTTCTGGACAGCCATGCAGGGCAGCCTGGAAGTAGCTGATCCCCAGTCTTGAAAGGTGCATGGGAGTTGACTGGTGTATACTTAAAACAAATACAAGCACCCCATCAATATACTGGGAGAAGAGTAGAAAGGAATACTAATCCCAGTATAGATGTTCCCACTTGCTACCACAGGACAGCTAGTAGTTCTTTACTCAAATGACAAGTCAAATTGTGGAAATTTGACACGTATATTGGAATTACGGGTCGCGCTCTGAAATAGTGAACAATATGTTGTATGTGGTATAGGAACACTAGCTGATATACCAAAGTTCATTGTAATTAATGTTAATATGGCAGGGAATCAAGACCCTCAGGCAGTGTTTGAGGGTAAGGTTGGGGATTGTGAGGCCTGATAGTGTTATCAGACTTGAATACAGACGCCTCTGTGCTGCTAGTGTCAACGGCACTCGGCGCTTTCCCCGCTGATATCTACAGTGTGGGTACTGAGGATTGAGCTGAATGCTCCACATCCTGCTTAAATCCCCTCCCCAGGTGTCCTAAGGCCTATGTATTTTTCCAGCACCTTTCCTGCGGCAGTGCTTCCAGATGGCAAAGAGAGCTTATGTGCTGCAGTTTCAGTCAGGTGTACTTGTTATGCTCTTAAAGAGAAGGCTGAGTTGCAGAGTTTTCTTAAGACATCGGCTCAGGAGAGGCCTTTCAAATCTAATCCTCTTCCCCTGATTCCAAGGGCTTGCAAATCTCCCTCGTTAACTTTGGACCGTGTTTGTCAGTGGGGCAATATTAAGTTGCTCTGATGAAAAGAGCTAAAGTTTAGACTGCCTTTGACTTTGGTGTTTTTAAAAGACATCAAGAAGATCTCTTTTCTTTTTTTTTTTTTTATTTGCTTGATTGAGTTTACGTGCGTGTACGCGCGTGCACGTGTGTGTGTGTGTGTGTGTGTGTGTGTGTGTGTGTTTATTTTTGAAACACTCAGAACTGTGTGGCTCAGTCTGCCACACCTTGATGTTGTAAGCTAAATTCCCCCTCTGGTACTAATTTATGGCACTTTTATTATCTTATTTCTTTTTCAGTTCTTTTACTTGGGCAGGTTTTCCAGGAAGACTGTTTACAATTTACATTGCATTTCATGGGATATAAAAAGTGTGTCAGCGAGGCTATGTTAAATTTCTTTACAGTATCCCGACAAAAATGCATCTTCAGCTTCTGGCTATTCCTGTATGATTGACTAACTGTGGATTCCCTGGGAGGACACGTACAATGCGTGTCGTGAAAATTCCCCTGCTGACATGCTTCATAAAAAAAAAAATGAAACAAAACAAAACAAAAAAAGACGGTCTCGGGTCCCCACGTTTGATTCTTTCCCCGTCTTTTTAAACAGTGCCGGGCTGATTGTGTGAGACACATGAAAGAGCCGAGGCATGGCCAGGGAGCCTCTATTCAGGGCTACACTTCTAGAAAAGCTGGCCGTATCTAACCCCTGGCGACTGGCTGGCCCTATCACTCAAACGTCCTAGCAGTCTTTGTGGCTTTCCCAAGACCACAGTGAAATGATCTCTTTTGTTGCGCATCATTAGTTCCATCTGCTGTGTGAGCCTGGCTGTCTGTTGCGGGGGCAGGATGCCGTCATGGTGGCCAGGGGCGAGGCGAGAGACCCACGGTCCTGACGCTCGTGTCCCGACCTCCTCCTTCTCATCTACCGCTCAGGACGCCTGCCTTTCTTTCTTTCTTTCTTTCTTTCTTTCTTTCTTTCTTTCTTTCTTTCTCTCTGTCTCTCTCTCAGCCTCTTCCTTCTTTTCATTTTCTTTAGTCGCTTTCTTTCAGGTTCGCTCTCTGTCAATTCAATTCAAGTCAATTCAAAGATGCTCTATTGGCATGACCGTATTAATATACAGTATTGCCAAAGCATTCAATTAAATTTACACACACAAGAACACACACACACACGTTTGTCTTACTATCCTTGTGGGGACATTCCTTTGACATAATTAATGCAGCTAATTAATGTCTACATCTAAATGTAGCACTAATCCTAACCTCACTAACCAAAAGGAAACCTTTATTTTATTTTATTTTATTTTATTTTATTTTATTTTATTTGTTTAATAAAAGCTGTGTGTAAAAAACAAAAACAAAAAAAAAAACAACCCCAAAACAAACAGATTTCATTGTTGGGGCCAGCCAAAAGGTCAGAAATACCTGTCCTTGTTTCCACATTTGTGTATCACAATATGTGATCAACATACCTGATGTCCATCCATCCATCTTCAACCGCTTACTCCTTTTCAGGGTCACGGGGAACCTGGAGTCTATCCCAGGAGGCATCGGGCACAAGGCGGGTACACACTGGACAGGGTGCCAGTCCATCACAGGGCACAATCACATACACACACACACAGTCATACACTACGGACACTTTAGACACACCAATCAGTCTAACATGCATGTGTTTGGACTGGGGGAGGAAACCGGAGTACCCGGAGGAAACCCCCGACACACGGGGAGAACATGCAGACTCCACACACACATGGCCCCGGCGGGACTCAAACCCCGGACCCTGGAGGTGTGAGGCAGACGTGCTAACACTAAGCCACCGTGCGCATACCTGATGTATGAAGATACATTTAAACCAGTGATGTAATACAATCATTTTGATGCAATACAATATAATACAATTATATGAATCGAATTAATTATTTATTAAAAATGCAATCTTTTTGCCCTGGCACTTTTACCATTGTGACCCATATCCTTCATCAGTTCTGTCCTGAAATGTCCCACATACCTACATTTGGGAAATCCTGTAACGATGCACATGCCTCATAAATGATGACAAAAGCTGTCAGACTTGTGAGATAATTCATCATTTCAGAAGTGATAAATGGACTGAACTAGTAGCACAGGCCTTAATTATTTGCTCAGGAAGCCAGCTGATAGACGATCAGCTGTTCATGATTAGAGCAAGAAGGCGAAAAATAGACCTGATGCATAGCTTTTGCTATTTTTGCAGCCATTAATGGCAGTTCGACTCCCCCCACCAGTCATGTTCGTTCTCAGTGCAGTCACGTGACCACGTATCTGAGTCATGAAAATGTCATTTGAAAAGATTTCTGTGGATTTCTGTGTTCACACGTGTGATTTGTGTGACTTCACCTGTGTAATGCGAACGTATCTGATTCACATTTGTGCAAACAATGAGCACACGTTGCTTTAAAAACCCAGTGGGCAACATTCAAGACAGCATATTGATGCTACGTTCACACATACAGCGATTTTATCAATGTATCGCTGTACAGTAACATGGGTGGCGCAGCGAACATTCCACTTCTGACAACAAACCAGTTTTCTTCCTGCTAAAACGAAACATTCTGGAGGGAGAGCCATCTTATAGAAGATTCACCAGCATATATATGCATCATATCCTGCGAGATGAAGGAGAAGCGGAGTGGGCTCAGCCATCTACCTGCGGCAAAAGCACAAGCACCAATTAGCTTAGCTTAGCTTAGCTTATGGCTTTAGCACTTTTAAATCAGAATAATAATGAAGAAACACACTCACTTTTTGTTGCAATTGAGCAAAATCTCTGTGTAGCTCCTGTCTCAGCGTCACCATCAGGGTGTCATTCACTATTTGTTCTATGGTGACCAGGAGCTGGACCGTAGCTCTCTGTGTTTCCTTTACCCAAAATACACTGGGATTTTGCTCGATTGTAACAAAAAATGAGTGTTTCATCCATCCATCCATCCATCTTCTACCGCTTACTCCTTTTCAGGGTCACGGGGAACCTGGAGTCTATCCCAGGGAGCATCGGGCACACACTGGACAGGGTAAAATAAATATGTTCTACTTAATAATTGACCAATCAGCATAGTCCACGCCTCCTTCAGTGGAAATGACTGGCACACAACACCATCATTGAGATTAATGGGCACAGAGGCCACACCTCCTTATGCAGGACTGACAGGCATAGAAGCAGCATTTCCTTCATTGGGAAGGATGAGCACATAGGTCAAGCCTCCATCAATGAGACTGACGCTACACTGTCTTTATTAGGACTGACAGGCACTGAGGCCACACCCCATTCACCGGGACTGACAGACAGAGAAGCCTCACCTACTCCTTCAATGGGATTGACAAACTCTGAGGGTGCATCCAAAATCATCCAGGTATTCCTCGCCTACTGCGTAATGAATACTGAGAATTCATTAAGACCACACCTTAAGACAACATTAAGACCACACCTCCTCCTTCCTGAGACTGACAGACACACTAGTCACACCTTCTTCACCTTGACTGTGAGTCATCAAGCCCACGCCTCCTCCTTCACTGTGGCTGATTGTTCAGCGAGGCCATGACTCCTTATTCCAGCCTTATTCCATGTCTGCCCAGTACTGATGTACTCCTATCTCTCTCCATCTCTCTCTGCATTGGTGAAATACATGTTTAAGTATTTATTCCTTCATTTGGCAGACGCGGCTTATTCCTGTGGAACACACAGGCTGGCTATCTGGAGTTAACCGATATCTGCACACAGATGTGCAGTATTTTTTTCCTCAATATTATGAAGTGTCAATTTGTGAATATTCATAAAGGCTAATGA
>JAFFST010047162.1:30793-47150 GCA_022414735.1 Noturus placidus | reverse complement strand
TAAAACCCAACAACAGGCATAAGACTCAAGGGCAATATAACCTATGATCTTTAATACAACGGTGAGTCTCCTGTAAAAATACTATATCTGAGTTTTTTTTTAAAGTTTAAAATATATAAAATATATAAAAACCTTAGATCTCTTAACAGGATCACCCATACCTATGACGTTCCAACTATTAAATCTTATAAATCTTAAAAGGCATGCCTGTCCTAGCCGTGCTGGGATCAATATTACTACTAACCATCTAATAAAGTAAACCATAGGGATATAAATAGACAATTAGAGCCAGAGTGATTTCCCCTTCCCCCAACAATTCCCCAAACCCAGACACCCAAAGTCTCCATAACCCAAAGGAGACAGCAGTGTATCCCTCTACAACCAAAAGTTGTCCACAGTGAGACAACTTCTCGGAAAGAATTCTGAACTAACCAACCCTTACCAAAACAAAAGATTTCAGTAAGAGAAAAATCCCCTTCTGACTTCAAATCTGATAAACAGTCTGCGCACAATAACAGATATAATGTCAAAAGAAAAAAAAAAAAAAAGAAAAACACGCCGCTGTGCAGGTGATATAATTCATCTTGATGTCAAGAGTTTCACAAAGTCTCCTGCTTCCTCCGCTGAAATAAAGTCCTTCTGGACACCGTTATGTGTAATGCAAAGCCGAGCTGGGTGAAGTATTCCATACCGAGCGCCCTCAACATCACGAAGTTGGTCGTTCATCAGGCTTGGGCTTCGGCTGAAGGGTCCGGTGGGACCGGTCCAAAACCGGCTTTTTCTCCAGACCAAACGCCGCTTTTAACAAGGCCGCTACAGCAGCAGTTGAACATGTATCAGAACCTTCTGGAACTCCCATTATTCGAATGTTATTGAGCCCGACCTCGTCTCCAAATCCTCACATTTTTTTCTGAAATTGAGTCACGGTCGCAGTGAGAGACCCGATGGTAGACTTCATGTGTGCTATGTCATGTGTAAGCGCATGCTCCATTTCCCCAACCGTAGTTTTCAGCGCTGATATTGCAGCCTCGGTAACAACTTTATCATTACCCTGCTGTGTTTTCAGAGCCTGCAGGTCAAGCTGGATAGCAGACAGCGCTTCATTGAGAATCTCCTGGAGATCCGTATTAAAAATATCAGCGATATCATTCCTCAATGAAGCCAACAGCTCAAGCTTGAGCGCGGTGAGATCAAAGTCACGGCTCAGCAACGTGGATTCAGGGGGAGAGGGGGACATGCTCACAGAGCGCGCACTTGGCCTCAGTCGTGTTTGAATGCCACCTCGGGTTTTCGAATTCTTTCCAGTCATTTTAACGTGCCAAAAAAAATGTAATTATAAGCAAAGAAAATGAATAAAATAAGTTAAAGTATATTATATGACCAAAAAGCGCAAAATTAATTAAAATTTTTATCGAAATCAGCAGGAGCCTCCAGCTTCGCGTCCTACTCCATTTGAACCCGAATTCGAACTCGATATCAAACAATTACAAACAAAACACAGGTTTATCAAAAAAAAATATCTTTGGTAAATATAGGTCTCCAACAATTATTGGCACCCTTTTAGTCACTACTTTGTGCTACCTCTCTTTGCCAAGATAACAGCTCTGGGTCTTCTCCTATAATGCCTGAAGAGGTTGGAGAATAATACATGGAAAGGGATCTGAGATTATTATTCAAAACATAATCTCTCCAGATCCTTAAAATTTAGAGGTCCATGCTGGTGGATTCTGCTATTCAGTTCACCCCACAGGTTTTCCATGGGTTTCAAGTCAGGGGACTGTAATGGCCATAGCAGGACCTTGATTTTGTGGTCAGTAAACCATTTTTTGTGTTAACATTGATGCATGTTTTGGATCATTGTCCTGCTGTAAGTTCCAACCATGGCCGTTTTAAGCTTTCTGGTGGGGGAAGTCAGGTTTTCATTTAATATCTGTTGATAATATCTGTTGAGTCCAAGAAACGATGTATCCTCACAAAATATCCAGGTTCTTTGGCCTTAAAGAACCACTACCATATTTAACCGTGAGTATGAGGTACTTTTCCATATGGCTACCTCTCTATGTGCACCAAAACCACCTCTGGTGTTTATTGCCAAAAAGCTCTATTTTGGTTTCATCTGTCCATAGAACCCTATCCCATTTGAAGTTCCAGTAGTGTCTGGCAAATTGAAGACGTTTTAGTTTGTTTTTGGATGAGAGTAGAGGCTTTTTTCTTAGAAAATCCTTCCAGACAACTTGTTCTGATGTAGGTGATTTCGGATTGTAGTTTTGGAGACTTTCTGACCCCAAGACGCATCTAACTTCTCCAATTCTCCAGCTGTGTTCCTTGGAGATTTTTCAGCCACTTGAAAAATCCTCTTAGTGCATAGAGACAATATAGACAAGTGTCCGATTCCAGGTTGACTCATAACATTTCCAGAAGACTGGAACTTCTAAATTATTACCCTGATGGTAGAATGGGCAGTTTTAATGCTTGTGCTATATTTAACAAAGATATTTTTGAAAAACCTGTGTTGTTTGATATTGATTAGAGCAGAGTATTTTTGTGATTTTTTTTTTTAAACAAAAGATCAAAAGGTTAAACGATAAAGACAATTTTCCACAGCCTTCTTTGCTCATATTTACCAATGGTGCCAATATTAGTGGAGGGCACTGTATACTAAAAGGCTAAATTCTCAGTTGACCACTAAGACCAATATTTCTCATGCAAATCATGGTTGTTCTTGTTACCTGAAAAAAAGCAATACCAAAACATAAAACACACAGAACTATAGTAACTGGTCTGTTATCAGGCAGTAATTATAAGAAAACAATGCACTGTGTAGTCGGAAGCACATTTCTTTACATTTAAATAAAATATGTGGGTTTTTCAAGTATTTGTCAAACACATACAACTTTAAATTATGTATTTCTGAATTATAATTATTGTCCCAAACCATTTTCTCTGTTACTTTTTGATAAATAAAATACAGCCTGTTCTTTCCAGTTGGTTCAAATGTAGACTCTACGAAGTATTTTGTAGACTAAATACTTCAGGTTATGCGGTTATGAGAAAATAATTAATGATTTGGGCAGTGAGATGTGTTTCCAACATGAAGTGGACTTACTGTTACTACTATGAAGTTGATTCTTTCCTTATAATAGCACTAAAGTGGTTTATTTCTCTTAACATAGCAATTTGCCAACATTAACAAGTTACAGCTTTACTTCTGACAATTTTAAAGTGCTGACACTGAAGACTCATTTCAAATGATTGTCTCCTTACAATATCAATACACCATATAAACAATTACACACACTTATTTATCTTTAAGCATTCATGTTTATGTGGAGCACCTGCCTTAAACGTCCCTGTGTAAGTCATTGCTATAGAAATGCATTAAATGAGCCCAGTAATATAAATCTGTGATTTGCCTTGCAGTAAGCACTACTGTTAGAGCTGGTGATTAATAGAAAATTAATCAAAACCTTCTGAACACTCAAGAGCCAAAAAAATCAACAGCACTCTGTTATAAGCATACAGTATCTCACAAAAGTGAGTACACCCCTCACTTTTTTGTAAGTATTTGATTATATATTTTCATGTGACAACACTAAAGGAATGGCACTTTGCTACAATGTAAAGTAGTGAGTGCACAGCTTGTGTAACAGTGTAAATTTGCTGTCCCCTCAAAATAACTCAACACACAACCATTAATGTCTAAACCACTGGCAACAAAAGTGATTTCACCCCTAAGTGAAACTGTCCAATTGGGCCCAATGAGCCATTTTCCCTCTCCGGTGACATGTGACTTGTTAGTGTTACAAGGTCTCAGGTGTGAATAGGGAGCAGGTGTTTTAAATTCACCATTGTCGACCAAAGAAGTTGAGTGCACGTGCTCAGCATCATATCCAGAGGTTGCATTTGGGAAATAGACGTATGAGGGCTGCCAGCAGTGCTGCAGAGGTTGAAGGGGTGGATGGTCAGCCTGTCCGTGCTCAGACCATACGCCGCACACTGCATCAAATTGGTCTGCATAGCTGTCATCCCAGAAGGAAAGATGAGGCACAAGAAAGCCCACAAACAGTTTGCTGAAGACAAACAGACTAAGGACATTGATTACTGGAACCATGTCCTGTGGTCTGATAAGACCAAGATAAACTTATTTGGTTCAGATGGTGTCAAGCGTGTGTGGTGGCAACCAGGTGAGGAGTAGAAAGACAGGTGTGTATTGCCTACAGTCAAGCATGGTGGTGGGAGTGTCATGGTCTGGGGCTGCATGAAAGCTGCTGGCACTGGGGAGCTACAGTTCATTGAGGGAACCATGAATGCCAACATCTACTGTGACATACTGAAGCAGAGCATGATCCCCTTCCTTTCAGAGACTGGGCCGCAGGGCAGTATTCCAGCATGGTAATGACCCAAAACACACCTCCAAGACAAGCACTACATTGCTAAAGAAGCTGAGGGTAAAAGTGATGGACTAAACCCTTTTGAGCGTCTGTGGGGCATCCTCAAACGAAAGGTGGACGAGCACACCTTCTCTAACCTCCACCAGCTCTGTGATGTCGTCATTGTGGAAGAGGACTCCTGTGGCAACCTGTGAAGCTCTGGTGAACTCCATGCCCAAGAGAGTTAAGGCAGTGCTGGAAAAGAATGGTGGCCACACAATATATTGACACTTTGGGCCCAATTTGGACATTTCCACTTAGGGGTGAAATCACTTTAGTTGCCAGTGGTTTAGACAATAATGGCTGTATGTTGAGATATTTTGAGAGGAGAGCAAATTTACACTGTTATACAAGCTTCACACTCACTACTTTACATTGTAGTAAAGTGTCATTTCTTCAGTGTTGTCACATGAAAAGATATAATCAAATATCTACAAAAACGTGAGATACTGTACAGTATATGGATTTCACTTATCTCCAGTATTTGATAATGTATTGGTCATTTCACATTCACAGTTTTCTTTCCACCATAATATTTATTATGTGGTATAAAAAATAAGGTAGTATCAGTCTGAACTTTGGATTGTTTAACTGATTGAGTCTTTTATAGTATTTTATAGGCAAACTGAAAGCGCATGCACACATACAGTACACTTGCAAGATATTCACCAATATTTATATCTAGAGCAATTATTCATGTCTTGTTTGCTTTACGGTATTCGTATTAGAGGGGCGTCAGGGAGAAAGCCCAATTAGCACATTTTAAACTCACTTGTGATGCCACAAGCTAAGTGCTTTGCTTGTGCTGTTTGCTATATTAGTGCCTCCATTATATGACAGTGTTCACTCTTAAGACTGCTGCCCATTCTATGGTTCTGCATTGCTTCTATAAGATTTTTTTTTTTTTTTGCAAACATGCTATATATATGGCTACTTAAAGCCCAGATGGTGTGTTAGTTTCATGAGCAAATGTGACTTAAAATGGGAAGCGAGTAATGCTGATAACACAACTGTGGTGGTTGATTGTGCTTCTATGTAATATTAAAGTTTAATGAATACTACACTGCCTAAGGTGGTTCTTCTGCACCAGATAAACTTTTATATCTGTTAGATCAAAGTAGGATGGAATCAATACAGCATAACAGAAACAAGAACAATCCTGGAAACAACAACATCAAGGCACTATATATGTGAATGAATTCTGGTATATGGTGCAAGTCTAAGCAACTGATATGAACTGATATTAACCCGTTTGAAAATAGTTGAGACAGCATTCAATTCCAGCTGAACCACCTACACACACATTTTATATTTGCTCTGTAACTGTATTAATAGTGGAAGATTTGATACAGACAAGCACATAAATGTGATTTTTTTTTCATTAAATGAGCAAATTTTGATTAAGTACACTGTTTAACACAATTGCTGAAAGACTAGACTTAATACGAGGGGAAAATACTTATTTCCAGTCATTTGAACATTGTTTACTTTGTAATTCATATAATAATCCATTCAAAGTAAACACTTTTAGCAACTCCAGTAGCAATTATGAAGTGTACTATATATGATATGGTCCAATAAGCATTATGAATAAATAATGAGTGGAATTTTAACTTTGAGAAAGGCCTGATTAATTATTTAAACTCCAAAATGGATTTACAATTTTACCACAAATGAATGATAGCTTAACAGTACTGAAAACGGATAATAGTATAAGCATATATTGTGTCAAGCTAGATAAGCAGTGGTGGAAAAAATATGTACATATTTACTACATTTGGTAGAAGCAAGATTTAATTTCACCACAAATATAATACGTCTCCACTAAGGGATAATGAATCTCCAAGAGCCAAACTGAACTTTCATTATTTACAGACCATAATGTGTTCTATAACCAACAAAGAGTAATAACCATGCAGTACTGGACTCAGAGTAATGTCTGGGTTACTGAATGTTACCCTGTTCCCTGAGCAGGGAACGAGACGTTGTGTGAGCGTCACACTGTGGGAATGCTTTGAACGTGACTGGTATCTGAAGTCTGTGTAAAATCATGCCAATTTATGGCTTGCTGTGGTCAAGTGACATGGCATTTTGCACGTCAAATGACTATAAAACGGTACCTGTAAACCACATAATCAGCTTCTCTTTGTCTGAAACAAAGACACAATTATATGCGTACCCCAGTATAACAAAGCTACACAACTCCTCATTCCCTTCTCAGGGAACAGGATTACATGCGTAACCCAGATGGTCCCTTTCAAAGGGAACTCAACATTGCATTAGGTTCATGCTGTGGGAATGAGTATACCCACTCAGTCATGCTGAGGATATGGTCTGTACAAAAAGGTCTGTGTCTGTGGGTCACTTCAAGATCCTAAACCAAACTGTAATGCTGAATGAACATGTGCAACGTAGACCACCCTGCCGCAGCACATACATCCTGTAAGGGTACCTCATAGATAAATGAATGAATGAATGAATGCCTTTATTTGTCATTATACACATGTACAATGAAATTAGGAGCAACTCCCTTTGTTCCATGCCAACATGTACATATAAAGAAATAAAAAGAAAAAGATAAAATAAGATTAAATAAAATAGAATAAATATAAACATAGCAATGCAAAATGGTATAGAATAGATAAAAATAAATAAAGAAAGAAAGAAATAATGCCCAGGCAGGGACTATGAAAATTGCACCATTCTGAGACACTATGTACCTATAGAGAAATCAGTACGTGTGTGTTTAGAGTGGTTATAGCTTTCGGGAAAAAAAAAAAAAAAAAAAACTATTCTTGAATCTGTTTGTCCTTGTTCTGATGAATCTGTAGCGTCTCCCTGAGGGCAGCAGATTAAACAGTTCAGAGCCAGGGTGAAAGTTGTCCTTAATGATGTTTTTTTTTTCCTCTGCCGAGGCAACAGGAGGTGTAAATATCCGTGTGGGAGGGGAGAGGGCAGCCAATGATCTTCTGTGCTGCTCTTATTACTCTCTGAAGTCTTTCCCTGTCTGCTACGGTGCAGCTTCCATACCATACCGTAATGTAGTAGGTCAGCATGCTCTCGACGGACGAGCGATAGAAGGTCAGCAGCAGATTGGAATCCAAATTGTGCTTTCTGAGGACCCTCAGGAAGTGTAGCTGCTTTTGAGCATTCTTAATAATCGCTGTGGTGTTGTTTGACCAGGAGATGTCAGCGGAGATAAGAATGCCAAGAAATCGGAAGGTGTGGACCCTCTCCACAAACTCACCATTGATGAAAAGGGGGGCTAGATCAGTTTTGTTCTTCCTGAAATCTACAATGATCTCTTTTCTTGGTGTTCAGAGTCAGATTATTTTCTGAACACCAGGCTACCAAGTTCAGGACCTCCTCTCTGTAGGCTGCTTCATCTCCCTTTGAGATGAGTCCGACCACTGTGGTGTCGTCAGCAAACTTGACTATAAGGTTGTTATCGTGGACCGGACTACAGTCGTAGGTGTAGAGACAGTGCAGGAGGAGGCTCAGCACACAGCCCTGTGGAGAACTGGTGCTCAACCTGAGAGTGGAGGAGAGGTGGGGTCCGAGTCTCACTGACTGAGATCGGTTGTGAGGAAGCCCTTTATCCAGGCACATGTGAGGCGGGGGAGGCCGAGAGCGATCAATTTTGTAATGAGAGTATATGGGATGATTGTATTAAAAGCCGAACTATAATCTACAAAAAGCATCCGGACGTAGCTCTGCTACTTCTCTAGATGACACAGCACAGAGTGGAGAGCTACGGCAATAGCATCCTCTGTGGATCTGTTTTGCACGATATGCAAACTGATAAGAATTAACGTATTGGGGGAGGTAGCCCTTGATGTGCTGAAGAACCAATCTCTCAAAGCACTTCATAATAACTGGAGTGAGGGCCACAGGACGATAGTCATTTATGTTGGTGTTGGGAGACTTCTTTGACACTGGAATGATTGTGGCTGATTTTAGGCAGGGCGGGATGACTTCTTGGGCTAGGGAGTGATTGAAGATTATCGTAAAGATGTGGGCGAGCTGGTTGGCACACGATCTAAGCACCTTTTCAGGTACTCCGTCTGGGCCAGCAGCCTTCCTGGGGTTCACTGTTAGAAACATCCGTCTGACATCGTGTCCCCTTACAGTAAGTAGAGTGGTGCAGGATCCAGGGGGGTATGTAGGCAGGGCTGGACTGGTACAGGAGCCAGATGGGTTTGGAGGCAGGGCTGGAGCAGATGAGTGCTTCTGTTGTGATGTTTCAAAGCGAGCAAAGAAGCAATTTAGCTCTTCTGCCAGCATAGCACTCAGGTCTCCCGTTGTCACATCGTGGCCTCTGTAGTTAGTTATTTTGTATACCCTGCCACACCTCCTGTGTATTTTTACTGGACAGGTGGGACTCTATACTCCCCTTATAGTCCGCCTTAGCTTCCTTAATACCACCTTTCAGTATGGCGCAAACGGTTCTATACAGAGCTCTGTTATCAGACCTGAAGGCATCGTCGCGGGTTCTGAGGAGTGTGCGGACCTGGTTGGTCATCCAAGGTTTTTTGTTAGGAAAAACCCGAATGTTTTTGTCCACAGTCACATTTCTGATACTGAACTTTATATAGTCCAGTACCGTTCCTGTGAATGTTTCTAGGTCCTGGTGTTCAAATAAATCCCAGTCTGTCTGTCTGAAGCAGTCCTGAAGTTTGGAGATTGCATCGTCAGGCCAAATGGTAACAGATTTTATAATGGGCGTGACACTGCGTCTGAGGGGTTTGTAGGCTGGGAAGAGCAGGAGGGAGAGATGGTCTGATTGTCCGAGGTGGGGGTGAGGTATGGCTCTGTACGCATGCTTGATGTTGGAGTAAACATGATCCAGAGTGTTCTCCCATCTAGTAAAAGACTTTACATGTTGATAAAATTTCGGGAGTACAGTCTTCAAGTTCGCCTTATTAAAATCTCCCGCAATTATGTTAACACCGTCAAGGTAAGCCCTCTGCTGTTCGTTTATAAAGCCTTTGAGGAGGTAACCCCCTAGTGAAATGAGCCCTTTTTAAATTAAATTAAATCTTATTTGTATAGCGCTTTTAACATTGGACATTGTCTCAAAGCAGCTTTACAGAAACATATAAACACAGGATACAGATTGCAAGTGTGTGAATTTATCCTTATTGAGCAAGCCAGTGGCGACAATGGCAAGGAAAATCTCCCTAAGATGATATGAGGTTGATCTTGAGAGGAACCAGACTCAGAAGGGAACCCATCCTCATCTGTGTAACTATATAGTAGCCGAGATACATATATTATTCCCCACTACAGGCCTATAGTAGGAAAGTATGCGGTTTGGGACACAGACGAGCTCTGTGTCTTTTTTTTTTAATAAAACACACAAATACTATATTGTATTTTTTTCCAGAGACAAACCTCATAGTTCTTATGTTTTTAATTTCCTTTAATAATCCAACTCTTATAGTGTTTAAAATACCATATATGCTAAAGTAAAGAAAACAAAGAGGCTCTAAGGATCCTTAAACCCACAGTCTGGTTCTTGTAAATGTTTCCACTCATTCAGAACACGAGCAGGACTGTGAATATGTATATGGCACAATATGCTATTAATAAAAAAAAAATTTCTTCAAGGATGGAACTAGACTACCAACACAGAGGTGGCCAGAGAAGTCAGCTTATGATAAGAGTACTTTTTTCTGCCCAGTAATATGTCACTGAAGATTTGTCACCTGCGCCGTGTGATAGTCACCGTATCAAAATGTATACCATATCTCATCAACCAATTTTACTTTCTTCAGTCATTCTTTTTCAGTTCAGACCAGCTTTGAAGGCTGAACTGAAAATGTGGCATTCTATAAAGTGAGCAATGGATAACTTGCATTTTTTGCAGATTTTTTTTTATTTTTATTTTTATAAATGAAGCATTATAAGTAATGTAACTCAGTCAACGTTTATAATAGTCTGTCCTCTATGACAACTTCTTTAATAGTCTGTATTTTATGAAAAAAATTACTACAAATTCTACTAATTTCTAGTTGTGTTGTAAGCATATTTGAGTGAGTTTTGTCCCTATTGAGCTAACAAGCGTGCAGGTTCTTCACAGCCTGGGTAGTATACAGTTCCCTCCACTAATATTGGCACCCTTGGAAAATATGAGCAATGAAGGCTGTGAAAACTGTCTTTCTTGTTTAACCTTTTGATCTTTTGTTAAAAAAAAAATTAAACACAAATATACTCTGCTTTCTTGGAAAATATGGTTAGTTGGTTAGGCAAACGAGGACTTTCTGTTTTAAGTAAAATGTTGATTGTGTATTTATATGAAACTTGTTTGTACTTTAATGGAGAACTAAGCTCAGAGGTTACCTATAACACCAAAACAGCTTGTTGATCATTTGTGTGTGTTTGTGTGCGTTTAAGTATCATTTTTCCTCATTATTTTTTTTTTAGATTTATTTCAAATATTAAACAGAAAGCTGATTATTTTTTTCATAATGTACTAAAAACACTATCACTTATTCAAGCACTAACTTAAATATTGACAATGACAAAGTTTTGGTGCTTTCAACCAAATAGATCCTTGTTGCACCAGCTCTGTCCTTTAGTACTCTAT
The DNA here is from genome assembly GCA_022414735.1 of Noturus placidus. NCBI lineage: Eukaryota > Metazoa > Chordata > Actinopteri > Siluriformes > Ictaluridae > Noturus > Noturus placidus. The sequence goes on along the minus strand of JAFFST010047162.1, from coordinate 36,131 downwards.
ATGCAAGGACAGTTGCATTCACTCCTGATTGCATTAAATAGTTGGTCTCGCACACCCAGTGAGCCTAAAATGGACCAGTTGACCTTGGTTTTGCAGGGAATTTGGGATGAGCATGAATCAGCCATTTTCCACTGGTTGTTAAACACAGGTTTGATTTGAAAATAGACCTTGGCAAGCTTATCTCTCTCTCTCTCTCTCTCTCTCTCTCAAAAAAAAAAAAAAAAACTAATGCATAAAAATTGTGGCCCAGTGTATTGTGGCTCCAAAATCTACCCAACCATATCATGCAGGGTGTGTTGGAAATGGAAATGCAGTTTTAGCTATACTCTGCTGGACTTACCAGAAGGTCCAAGCACTAAAATCAATCCATATTAATTCATCTATGATCTGTCCTTATACTGTACAACAGACCCTGTCAACTGATCATGCTTTTAGCTCTTCGCCTGTCACTGATGACAGAAAGATACAGCATACTGTAAATTCATCCAGGTTACATTATACTTTCATACTTCAAATCATGCATGTCTGTACACTTAACACAAATCCATTTTATTGATCAATTAAAATACATAATTCACAAGTTAAATCTAAGTGGCCACTTTAGTAAGTAGGTCTGTGCCAAGCAGTGAATCATAGAAGACATAATGTGGCTGGATGTGGTATATGTAAATCGCTTTGGATAAAAGCGTCTGTTAAGTGAATAAATGTAAAATGTAAATGTAATTGTGTCGATAGAGGAGGTGAACCTAGGTAAAATGGCAAGAAAAAAGGAAGATAAACATTAAGTGGACAGTTGTGAACATATACTGTAGCAGATGCATAAGCACAGACTTAGACTTTTTTCTTCCTTCAAGCTAAGTAAAGTGTTGCTATTTTGAGATAGGGAGTCAACCACCTGTATATCTGCCGTCTGTATTAATATTTTTCTCTAAAATCTAATTTTATGTTCTTGCAATATCCCTCTATCCCTACTTCTAATGAAATTTCCTTTATGTAACTTTAACATACATTGGAACAAAAAATATAAGCTGTTAAGCATACTGATATTGACTGAAAGGAAGGCAGAGAGGACGTTTCTGAATTAATTTCATGTTACTGTATTGAAATGTGAGCATCACAAACACAGTAATGGCATCCTACACCATCCTTTATGTACTAATTAAATTCCTGAGGGCAGAAGTTTATGTTTTCCCTGCTCATGTTTGATCTGTTCCAGATAATTTACCAAGAAAGAAACAATCAATAATTGTCATCAAACACTAGTCTATAATTAAAATTAGTGTAAATCTGCTATGAAATTATGTTGCCCAGAGAGCTGTTTATAAATACAAGCAATTTAATCCAATTTAATTTGTTTTCTGGTCATTGGACATATTTGCTTAGATGATAGCTCATTATCCATTAAGTATGTGTCTATGTATGGCAATGAGGAATCAGTGTGCAAGACCTTTTGGCTTGGGGAAGTGACTTATTCTCACACCGTGAATATTTATGGCTCAGCTTGGTTGCTTTAATTTCACTGAACAGATGTGTGATACATACTGTACTCTACTGACTACTGAAATCCAACCTTGCCGCAGAGGTGACAGAAAGCATTATGCTTTTGTGGGGATTGTGTTTTCAATTAACAGGAAGTTCTCCTTACATTTCATCAATTAAAACCTGCCCCAAGATAACAGTCATGCTCTTTAATGATACTCGATATCTGGCAAATCAAGGGCTTTCTGGACTGCTGTTTATCATATTATCAGTTCTCAGTGCTGAGTTGCAAAATAATGAAATGGTATCAATTCTGATGTCTCTGCTCCATTAACCATAGCTCATTTTTTGAGCATTTTCACTTCCTTTACTACTAGGTTTCTAACACTGCTAGCACTTCAGGAATTAATATATGCCATATCTATATCTTTTTTCCTGGCACATCCAATATATATTTTAATGCTTTGCATCTCTTAAAATTATTGCAAGGTACTTGACTTCCTGTGATATGGAAATCTATGCAAACTAAAGACACTTTGGGTCAGTCAACCCCCCCCCCCCCCCCCCCCCCCAGTCCTCCAAGTACAATAATCAAGTAGCACATTAGCCTGAGGCCATTTTATTGTAATCATACTGCTACTTATTAAAATCAAGATAATTCAGAGGATAATATGACATAACTACCTTAATCACACTGAGAGAGCTCCAAGACCCATGCAAATCCCTTAATAACCATGAAAATGCCTTTGTCAATGAATTGGCCTTTCAAGATCCCTGTCAAATATGAGAATATTTGTAATACTTGCAATGACATTTTCCTTATTAAAAATGATAGTGTCCTTTTGAATGGGAAGTAGGTCAGATGCATTTAGAAAAATACATATTTTTACATTTTGCATACTTTGATATGCCAGCATGAAGGTCAGTTAATCATCAGGCCCGTAGTGAAATTAGTCAGGCATATTACCGAAGGAGAAAATCATAAAAGCCAGTCTGGGGCTGAGGACAGGTGCAGCGAGACCTGGGGTTATGCCTTTACATTGTTTAACATGAACATTCATGACAGTTCTGGACACAGCCAGTCATATCTGAACTCTTTGGAGGAAACTCATTTATTTGATTGACAGTTTTCCCATCATGTGGGATTTGTGTATTGCTACAAAAATGCATATTTTGCAATGTGGGGAGTCCTACTGAAGTGATTCCATTTCTCAAAAGCCTTTGTACTGAAGGTGAATGCCTGGAAAAAGAGGCCACACTTTTCACACTTCTATGTTTTATATATGTCACAATTCATACAAGAGCCGGCTTCTAATTCCCACCATTGATTTTAGCTTGTGTTAACCTGCATTTTGGTGAGTCCTGCATTCTGTTATTCAGAAAAGGTCAATATCTCTCTCATCCTTTTTGCTACATTCTTCACTTCAGCGAGTCCTATTGAAATATCAAATAGCTCAGTTGGAATTCTTACAATAGTGTTAAACAACTTATGGCAAAGTTCTATTCTGATATCTCAGCTCTATTAAGACATCTTCACTCAGGTATGACTTGGTAAGAAAGGAAACTTAAATAATGGCACTAAACTAAACAAAGATGCTCTCACACTGTTGTATAAAAAAGTAAGTGAAATCTATCTGGCTAAAAATAATCCTGAAATTAGAAGGTAGGTTCACTTTCACATGCAATTACCGCAAATGAGAAAATCTATACTACACATTTTTAATGTTTATTACATAGTATATATGCATACCTAATGCATTAACAGCTCATGCTAAATCTATCCAAGGTTTATTCCAAAATGATTAAGATTACTCACAGGTACTTTTGGCAATGATACCATGGTTTGCAGCTTATTTTAATAGCTGCCATAGATGCTAATCAGTAAACCCTGTTCACTCTTCAATGGAACAATTAGATGAAAAATTGGAATCTGTCTTGTAAAATTCTAATTGTTAGCACGCTCTCTTAGGTGTGTATGAGGTGTGCATATGTGATAATTATTGTGGACTGATGAAAAGGCATTGATTAAAAATGGAAAAAATGGAATGGAAAAGAATCTCTCTCTCTCTCTCTCTCTCTCTCTCTCTCTCACAAACACACACACATTCAACAGTGATTTCCAATGTGATGTTTGACTACTGAATCATTTCGGTTACTTTAGTGTTCATGATGCTTCATAGTGATCAATGCTTTGCATTATTATAATAGTAGTTCTCAGTGTGTGACTGTGTGTGAAAAACGGGGCAACACTGGTGGAAGAAACCATAATGTAGGTATACCAGAAACTACACAAACATACACACACACACACACACACACACACACACACAGACCACCACGATCAAGGGATAATGACATGCATACCAGCAACTTCTGCAACATTCATGAATACATTCATCCAAACACCCCTGGGATGACATACAGAGACCTATACTCTCTACCTTCCCCTGTTTCCTTTTTTCCTGTACTGTAATGTTATACCGAATTGTGGCAAGGAGCAGGGCTCTTCTTCTTATAAAACCAGCAGCACTGATTCAGCCCAAGGAGAAATGGAAATTGGCTTTCTTTGTGTAGATGTGTGCAAGATTAAAATATAAGCAGCACTGCCTGAAAATGTGTAAGAGACAAATGAGTTACAGAGACATTATCACTTGTATTACATAACTACATTGGGGTCATTTCTGGTGAAAGCGTGTCGCAATATAATTTTGCTTGCAATATACAGTATGGTATTTATGTATTATATTACACCCAAAGATTGATACTCAATTTTACAGGAAAATTGGACTGGCTTTGCCATTGTTCATTTTAACAGATAATTTGATTATTTAGTTTTAGTCTTAGTGTTTTGACCAAAATATGTCATATATTTTGTTGCTGTTACTTTTAATCAAATTACTACAGCAACCACTAACTGCTTTATACTGGTCAGGGTTGTGTTGTATCCAGATCAACTTGGTAACACTGGGCACAAGGCAGGAGAATTCAACTGTTCATGCTGACCATGCACACACACATTCATACCTATGGGCAAACTAGCATATCCAATCCACATAATCTGCAGGCTTTGGACAATGAAAGGAAACCTGAGAACCCAGAGGAAACCCACATAAACACTAAAATGTCATTTGGGTTATGCATGTAACCCTGTTTCCTGGGAAGGGAACAAGACTGTGGAACGAGACACTGTGGGAAGCGCCCTAGCATTTGTCATCCGATGTCTGGTAAAATCATGCCTATTTATAGGCCTGTTGTGATCAGGTGATGTGGCATAACACACGTCTCGTAACTATAATGTACATCACGTTGGATGGGGAGCGTCGGTGCTCAGCCATTTTCAGATCTTTCCAGAGATGTTCAATCGGGTTCAAGTCTGGGCTCTGGCTAGGACACTCATGGACATTCACAGAGTTGTCCTTTAGCCACTCCTTTGTTATCTTGGCTGTGTGCTTAGGGTCATTTCCCTGTTGGAAGATGAACCTTCACACCAGTCTGAGGTGCAAAGCGCTCTGGAGCATGTTTTCATCAAGGATGTCTCAGTACATTGCTGCATTCATCTTTCCCTTGATCCTGACGTGTCTCCCAGTTCCTGCTGCTGAAAAACATCCCCACAGCATGATGCTTCCACCACCATGCTTCACTGTAGGTATGGTATTGGCCAGGTGATGAGTGGTGCCTGGTTTCCTCCAGACATGGTGCTTGCCATTCAGGCCAAATAGTTCAATCTTTGTTCAATCTTTGGTCTGAGAGTCCTTCAGGTGCCTTTTGGCAAACTCCAGGCAGGCTGTCATGTGCCTTTTACTGAGGAGTGGATTCCATCTGGCCACCCTACCATTCAGGCCTGATTGATGGAGTTCTG
>JAFFST010047161.1:71213-95739 GCA_022414735.1 Noturus placidus | reverse complement strand
ATCAATTTATAACATTTTTGACATGCGTTTTTCTGGATTTTTTTGTTGTTATTCTGTCTCTCAATGTTCATTTAAACCTACCATTAAAATTATAGACTGATCATTTCTTTGTCAGTGGGCAAACATACAAAATCAGCAGGGGATCAAATAATTTTTTTCCCCCACAATTAGACAAGTCTGGGAAAAGCTTAGACAGAGAGTTCCTTTTAACATACCTAAAAGAAATTCAAGGGAATGTTTTATTCTGCATTTCTTAAACAAATAGGTAATCGATTAGATGGAAAGCTTCAAATTAATTCTTCACAAAGGTTCTATCACAATTTGGGGTCATGGTGGTTTAATTCGGCTACTATGTTGTTTATATTTTTGGAAACAGAACTGTTAGAAAATAGCAAATAATAATTAATAATGGTCTCTAGTTTAGACCAATTCTCAACTTGAGTGATGTAGCTGAGCCTGAGGAACTGTTAGAGCCAGAACTCACACATGGTGACAGTGCAAGATTATCTACCTATTGGATTTTCTCCCGTTTTTCTGGAGTATAATGGTAGGGTTTATCCATCCATATATTTTCTGTTCTACTTATCCTAAATCAGCCTACAATACATGCCTTCGACTGGGCAGGAAACCAAAGTACCCAGAGGAAACCCCTGAAGCATGGGGAGAACATGTAAATTCCACACACACTGGGTAGGAATCAAACCCCCAACCTCGGAGGTGTGAGGCAAACATGCCACAGTGCCATGGTATGATATGGATGGCATATCAACCCATTATATTTTGCCCCTGAATACACTCAAATCAAATGAAACCTTTCAAGACTTGTAGAACTAGCACAATTCCAAGTATCCACTTCAAAAATTATAATCCTTTTTACATGGCTATACTCGTCATCAGCCAGTTTGCTTGTCTGAGGAAAATGTTAAGCACATCCTGATGCGCTTGCAAAAGTGAGTGCAGTGATGGAGTTGCACTGGCAAGCAGAAGTGCTTTATTGTGCAAGTCATGAGAAAAGTGGATCGATACCTACCATTAGGACTCTCTTCATCTATGGCTACTATGGTGGCTGGTGGACCGGTTCTGGAGAGCTTGCACTCTGAAATGGAGGGGGGGGGTGGGGGGGGGTTAATTTCAGAAACTTCAAACAAAAGCAAAGAAATAACTGGTGCTAAAGAGGCATTATACTTTCAGCTAACATTTCAAATTGCTGAACCAGCATGGCCACCATATGAAAATGGCATCGAACAGTACTGGATTCGCTATAGGGGCAGGTTATGGCTGCACACGTGTTCTGCTCATAGAACAGATAAAGACAAGAGATACACAAGATGAGAAGAAGGAAGGTTAACAGACTTACCCTCATACTGCCAGTCTGTAAGTGGAAACAGTGCCATCAAAGAGACAGGAAGGGGGGGGGGGGTGGAAGGAAAGAGAAGAGTGTGACCTTTCTATTAATCAATGTAAACATTTAAATACAATACCAACTGAGAAATTAGATGACAATACTATTAGATGGATTAAATCAAACAAACATGGTCCAAAGTGTTCTTGACCAACAACTGATTTCATTTCATAATTAAATTTCTCAAACACTATTACAACATTCGTCACTCATAACACAAAGGAGTGTACTAAGCACAGTGAGTCCACATCAGATTAGGAAGTTTTATTCTTTGGGTACATTTGTACACAGATTGGCCTTTTCAATTCAGACAAGATTTCAACAGGGTTCGAATCAAGAGACGTGTATAAATTGCTCTGGTATTAAGCACATTTCAGGATGTCCCTGCATTGATTAGTTTAGAAAATATAAAAGAATAATTGCTGCATAAGTGGGTTTTTAAAAAAAAGTCCCATGCACATATCTAGTTGAGACCAATTCTGAACTTGAGTGATATAGTTGAGCCTTATGAACTGTTACAGCTACTGTAAAACTCATACACCATGCTGATAGTACTGGTTCCTACCTCTGGATGCTTTTCCAGAGTTTCTCATGTATAATGGTAAGATTTGCGTTTAATTTTGGAAAAAAAAAACCCTTCCTTCTGGTTTAGGCTACACCCACTCTGCGTCTAAATCCAAATGCAGGTATATTTGGAGCACTTAAAAGAGACAAAAACACAAAATATACGCAGAAAGCAGACACAAAATGTTTTATTCCTTATTTGATATGATCATATTAGCTAGTTATTGGTATTGAGTTCATCAGTGATTAATGTTGAATTGATGTTTTACCAAGGGTATCTTGTGAACCAAAAAGGAACTTGTATTACTGTCATAAAGTCAAGTAAAATTAAGTCAGGTTAGAATCTTGTTAACAAACAGTTTTCCTAAAAACTGAAATATTAAAAAAAAAAAAAAAAAAAAAAAAAAAAAAAAAAAAAAAAAAAAACCATTAAAAAACTATATTAAGTACAGCATTGAAAATCCACCATATTTTACTGTGCAATTCTGAAACTACGATCTTCATGGCCTCCATCACTATCCACCTTACTGTACATGGGGTCAGAACGTTCACGCAATCAATTCTTGTTCCAGACCTTGAATGCATTTTATAATGTTCCTGATTGTACCTAACATTATCAGAATCAGATTTGGGTTTTTTTATTCGGAAAGTACAGGGTGTACAAGGAATTCTTTTTTTAATGCAGTGTCACACACAGTATTTTTACTACTTGTATATTTTATATCATTCTCTCACTTGTGCAGGTCAACAACCATCTGTGTCTTTTTAATGCATAAAACTGGTTTTGGTTTTCCCATAGTAATGGATGTCAAAAGGATTATTCAATGTATGTAGCCTCATAGGGAAACAGGCCTTCTGTTTGTTTTGTTTTATTTTTCAATTTAAAACAGAATATTCTCCACTGTTTCTAAATGTAAAAAAAAAATTAAGATATTGATCATGTTAATATCTTTGTACAAAAGGTCAGATTTTCCTAGAGTATAATTCCTTCCATTGAAGCACATGTCCAGATAAGTCTCTGATGGCTTTGCTCTAACATGGGTCATCAACTTTTACACAAACGAAGTCTGTACCAGCTTGAGTGCACACTGTCCTTAAAGCACAAGTGGGATGTGCTGCATACTAAAAAAATCTAGGATTTCTAAGAATTAATTCATTCAATTTATTGCTGAACATCCATCCATACATTATCCATACCACTTATCCTACACGGTCATGTGGAAGCCTGGAACCTATCCCAGGGAACTAGGGCACAAAGCAGGGAATACCTTGGACGGGGTACCAACCCACCACAGAACACAATCGCACACACATTCACACATTATGGACAATCTGGAAATGCCAGTCAGCCAACAACGCATGTATTCTACCTGGGCGAGGAAACCGGTGTTTCTGGAGAAAACCTCCGAAACATGGGGAGAACATGCAAACTACCCACACAGGGCGGAGGTGGGATTTAAACCCCCAAACCCCGAGATGCAAGGCAAAAATGTCACGAAGGTACTAGTAAAATTGAAGCATTTTCACTAGTGGTATCAACATTTTGGACCCCATAATCACAGATTATGTATATTGCCTCAGTCAGCTTCAGAATTATCAGAAGGCTGGATGGGTGGATGGATGGATGGATGGACAGACAGATAGACAGATAGATAAAAGTGAGGCATCATAACAGTGCACCAGTGCATAATCTGCCACTGAATGATTTGATAAATATGCTGCTTTACAGCGAGCACAGAGAGAGACAGAAATGTATGTCTGCATGTGGCTACATTTGTTATCATGGAGAAATTTGGTTTCAGGTCACTCTCTTTCTCCTCTGCTTCTCTCTGCTAGATTTCTGACACTTTTCATCAGGGTCAACAGGTATGAGGCAATCTCCACACAACTAGAATATACCATTCAGTCTTGGGTTCAGGATGAGAAAGAAAGAATAACGTAGCCGTTTGTTGTGTCTGCCAAGAGAGTCCTCGAGCTATTCGCATACAAAGCTTTGCCTTCAGTCTGCTGCTCATGAATTAGACATTAATAGTGAGAATCTCATGTTACATGACTTGAATGCGCAAAACACGATAAACCTGAGCAGATTGGGTTCTTAATAACTGGGTCATTGTTTAGATGCAGTGTTTTACAACCCAGTTTGGACCATATTTATGAAGACATGCACAAAATTTCGTAGAAGACGTAAGTTACCACAAATGTGGATCTGTTTATTTAAAGCTGTGTGTTATAGTTATCAGTCAGAAATGTCAGTTTAATAATGTTCCCAGGGCACTCTAAATACTATCCTTAACCTGAAATATAATAGTTTCTTTTTTGTTTTAGTATCAAGACTAAGTTTAACCATTTGCTATCTACCATTCCCATTAACACATAACATCCATAAAGCTCCTCCTTTAGGTTTAAGTTTAACGTATGAAGAGTTTGTGCTTTTTGAGTGAGTATGATTATAGTGATATTTGATCTCAATTTCTGTCTTATGACTGAGATTTCCCTAAAACTGTTAATGCCTCACCTTCCTGCATCAGTGGATATTTTCATCTAGATACCATAGAGACTTGTATATGCAAAGAACTGTTGCTGTGATCATGTCTGAACTCTTACTCCTATGCTCATGCCAAACACTCTTTGCTGTATCCTTTCACCACATGCTGAACTGTCTGCCACTCAGAAAAGGATTGCTTTCATTAACCAGAAATAGATTTTATGTACAAGTTTCAGAATGTTTAATGGTGTCCCATTATGGGTCTTGATCTTAAGGAGGTCTCAATCAGAGCAGATTCAAAGACCTCTTTCAAACTGATACATATATATATTTTTTTTTTGCCTCAGGATAAATTGCTCCAGCTGTGTAGATTCATCTCCATCAAGCCTCATATACTGTAGACAACAGCACTTAAAAAATCATTGAAAAGAGGTCAAATATCAAAGACCAAACTCCATGTGATGTAATAATGTCGGATATAATTAAGCTTTCTTTAATGGAAATGGTAACGTTTGATGAAGTGGATAGATATTAAACAGCGTAAGGCATAATTGGGGCATGCGCATGCTCTTACATCATCACAGAGCATGGAACCAATATCTTTCTTCATCCAGCAATCTAAGTAATGAATAAAACACATGGGGAATGCTGTTATAGGGAGAAAAATCAATAATAGGCTGGTGCGATATGTTTTTTAAAATAATAAGTGTTTTATTCCTCTTACACCATGATTTGATTGTTTGAAGGTTTAAAGATTTGTGAATTCAACAGTGCTCAGCTATAAAGACAAAGGACTACCTTCTCATGCTATTGAGGTGTGGTTGCCTATAACATGTAACCACATTATAGAAAAGAGAAAGATACTGGGAATACAGACATACAGCCTGTAAGGGTACCTGGCTCTGACCTGCGCAGCCCCATGTTAGACTACATGATATCCTCGAGAGCACAGCCTGATTAAAAAACCATTGTAACGCAACCACAAAAATGTCTGCATGTTTTTCCAAACACTGTTCCTCTGTCATTCTAAAGGAGAACAATGATTCAGCTATCTAATTAATATAGCTAATAAAGTCATGGTTTTGAGGGCTACTTTGGAAATTTATTCTGTTACAGTTACAAATTACTTCATAAAAATTAAATCAGTAATGTAATCCAAGTATCACAATATGAAAGTAATGCAATCTGATTATGTTTGGACTACTTCTAGTTCATATATGTAAAAAAAAAAAAAAAACCCAAAAAATCAAGAGAAAAGCTATATGATCCCAAATAGTTTTTTAAAAAAAAAAAAAAAACGTGTTCATTGTTTGGATTTGTTTTAATAAAATAAATAAATGTGTTGCTCATGTGAGTCACAACTGGCAAGAGAGAACCAGAACTATAATCATGCAGCTGTCTATATTGTTTTTGTCACGGTTTCAAGATGGAGACAGATGTAATTGCAGGTTTACTTTTAAGAAAGTTCAAAACAAAACAAGAACTATCAAACTTCTGGCAAGGTACAAGAGTAAAGAAACAAACAACAAGCAAGAGCATAACATGGCAAAGAAAGACAAACGTTAGACAAAGTCAGTGCAAACTGAGGCTCTATACACGAGTACTCGTTAAAAGGACCGAGATTCAGGTGCAGGTGGTCATGTGACTTATGCAGTGTTGTGCAGTGGCTACTGGGAACTGTAGTTCAGAGTTCCTTCTCTGATTTACATGACAGTGTTAAGCCATAAGATTAATTTCTTTAGTTTTAAATGAAACAAATAAAAATAAACACTTTGTTTTTTGATGTAACTGTAATGGATTACAGTTACCAGTTTTTTGTATCCTGATTACATAACGCTGTTATGTACCACATTACTCCTCAAGCCTGAATATAGTTAACTAATACGCTACAGCACAAATGGCTAGAGTACAAATACAACTAGAGTTAGTATAGTGACTAGAGTTAGCATCAGCAAGGACATGACTTTCAAATGTCATTCAACTGCTTATAAGCTAAGCTACACTATAACACTATAGACACTTAAAATTTTGCTCATACTACTTTCTGAAAACGATCAGAAGTGTTCTGTTTTTCTTTGTAATGATCACTCATGAGCTTTAAGATCTGGTATCATCCAATGCATTGCCTTACCCAGCACTCTAAGTGATAAAATGTATGTACATGTTTCTTTATGTAAAGCCAGACATTCAAACAATTGAAAGATTTATACAATTTGCATTTACATACCTGTCCAGGAGCAACATCATTAAATGTGCATCCAGCTTTATCCTCTTTATCAGAAATAAATTCTATTTAAAGCAATCCTGGCTTTACCTTGTTTCTTGTTTTGAAGTTTTCTATTTTTTTTTTTACAAAAGCATAGCATGTTTTTGGTTTTTGCTCACAGGATAACTGCCTGGCTGTGCTTGGCACATGCCAATTTCAACCATACCTTTTTTCTCTATAAATAGACTGAGATGGAGACAAAGTGATGGGATATTGTTGGAGCGTTTATAAAAATATTTTACAATTTAAACACATACAAGAAGTCCAGACCATAACTCAGTTTTTCCTCAACCACATAATACACTTGTCCTGAGTCCATGGCTTAAACATTTTTTACCATGTTCTACATATTTTCCAGTCGATTTGTACAAATTAAAAATGACTTACAAAACTACATTTAAATGATTTATCTGGCAGATAGTGATACTCCAGGATTCGTCATTTTACAGCCATAAAGCTGGTCTGTTTTTGAATAACAGAGGACCAGAGTTGGAAAGAAATGCAAAAAGCAGCCATATGATGTAAAATGGTTTCAAAATTGTGCAATCAGACTCAGCTATGCTCTTTAGGGGAGGTATTCAGCTCTCAAGCAGCATCTCAGACCATAATCAAAGCACCTTTTCTTCTTCCTGTGATGTGGGAACACAGTATTGGCAGGAGAAGATGGAGCATCACATTACAGGATAAACAGAAAACCTTTGACTCGTTACCTGGAAGTGCATAATGGATGTGTCCAGCAGATTGTTCATCTTCAAAATGAATAATTTTAGCAGATTATTCATCTTGAATAATCTGCTGATGTTTTATGCCTCTAATGTAGTATAACCAAACAAAATATAAAAATTAAATAAAATAAAAAGCTAAAAATGTATATGAAATACATTTTTATAAAATAACAGTCTGCTTTCAAGGGCTTTTATTTATATGAGAAAATCAAATACAAGATTACGATTGAGGCTCTTTCATTATTACCCTAATAAGGTGTAGTGGCTCTTACACAATCACCCAATATAAGGCAGTCTCTAAGACAGAACACTTGAACAGCTCAGCCTTTTAAAAATATGAATGTGATTGCATTTCACGGTGCGAATCTCACCCCTGTCCTTAGCATGTGATGAAAACTTGTCCAGACTGACCCTCGGATGATTCATGTTCCTCACTAAAGCAGGCGTAGTACAATTTCCAGATATGAAAGTGCACCAGTGTTTGGCTTTAACAGTACTGTGCAGCTTCTCCCGAGATGCAATCCACCTTATTACTCAGGTGAAACCTTCACTCCTCTTAATAAGGCACAGAGTTTAAAGGCTGCATTCCCTCTGCTTTTCCCCTTACCATGGAATTATATAAATCTAATTGAATTTGAGCCAATTTCCTTAAATCGTTGGTAATTTGAACTTTAGCAGTTGCCAGAGGAGGAAATAGAGAGAAGCAATAGGGAAACAAGTGGATGAGTGAGTACATTAGAAGCATGACAGCTGACTATAGAAAACACTTGAGTAGTATTCATGGGAGTTCAGTGTGCGCAGTGAGGGTTTATTAACGATATTCAGACCTCAGATGTAACTACAGACTTAAGCTGTGTTCATGCCATGTCGTAATTACCGAAATTACAAGATTCCAACTTGTAAAAGATTCCAACTTGTTGCCTGCTGCAACCTCATATGGAAACACTCAAAATGGCGTGAGCTTCAGCAGTAAAATGTAGTTAAGTAATTATCTAGTAATATTTCTGTGTAATAATTCCTATAGTTGACTATTATTAAATACCTTAATAATGCAAGATTATTCTGAAAATAAAAAAAAAAAGACATACAATACAGTTCAATGTAGATAGCACAGAGTTGGATAACCATCTAATCTAATGTCTAATGTTGCATAATTCCGAGGACGTGAACAGTTCTGAGTAGAATGCCCATGTTGTCATCTAGTAATTATGGTAATTAGGGTGGAGTTTTTCTCTAAAATATAGATACATGAATTTTCCAAAATATTTACAGATACAATTCTGAATTAACTTAAAGAAAGCTGTAAGCATAGAGTTTCAGTGCTTGGTCAGCTTATACTTCAAAGTCTGGGATCATTTTCTTAAAAAAAAAAAAAGAGAGCATTGCATAAAATCACTATGAAAAAAAAAAAAAAAGATTATTAACAGCATGATAAAATAGCCTAAATCCTATTCAAATTACGATTTTCTCAATTTAGCATCCTGTGTGGAAATGAAATGTGCACACAATAAGCTATCAGCATGCAGTATATAGAAATTAATGTGAAATTACACTATGTGTTAGATCAAGTGCTATTTTATAATATTTATTTTTGCAAATACAAATTTTTGTCATAATTACTACTAGGACTGCAACAATATATTAGTAATGTAGTACACTCCTATTTTTAATAATAATCAATAGTAAATCAATAGTATATTAATATACCATTAATTATAGTACAGTAAGAGTACAGTGTATAGATACTATAGATATATAAATATCAATATTAAACTAGTAGACGCTATAGTAATAGTCTATTGTAATGGTAGAATCCTATGTTTCACATTGTATTGCTTTTAACATGAAATAAAAAATGTTATCTTCAGTCGACATTTTCAATATTTATTTTTATACTTTTTGTATATAATTTTTTTTTTTTTTTTTTTTTTTTAGCTTAAAGACAATTGTGTTTAAAGGCAGTGGTTTAGACACTAATAAAAATGCTTCTACTCAAGAAAAATTCTTGGTGGTATAAACATATTCGCTCCCTAATGTAACTGTTGGACTATATCTTGCTCATGACTGAAACTGAAACAGTTGCATGGCTGCCACTGAAACTGGGCACTTTTCTTTAGAGATAAGTTTTACTTAATAGTGTGTATTTATCAAGCTGAATAACGATATATTTGATTTTTGTATTAAATCATTGTATCTGATACTAAACGTGATTTTTTTATTTCAAATTCTTATAAAAGTGGTATTAAATGTGGTATGAAATGGCTTAAAATAGTGACTTAGATATTGTCATGATTATCCTGCAGAAAACAAATATTAAGAGCAATTAGTTATCCCGTTTTTTTTTTTCTTCTTACAATTCTACTATTTGAATCCAGTAGGAAATGGGTTTTTCTTTCATAGTGTAAATTTAAGCATATATTACTGTTTAAATGAACAGTTAACTCAAGAATAATTAGGAACCTTCAATATAATGAGGACGAAATATTGTATAAAATAAACATACACATTTTCAGAAACAACATTTAAAAAATAATAATTCTGATAAAAACTTATCTTTTATATAAGAATATTTTCTATTATAAACAGGGGCAGTGCCAGAATATTTGTCAGCCCTGAGGCATACTTATAATAAATGTACATCATTTAAATTTTTTTCAATTGTTCTCAGCCTCCAAAAACTTAGTGCTAGTGCGCTGGACCATGTCCTGTGTCCTTGAGGTATAAATACTTAAATCTAAGACGCCTCTGTCATCCATTACCAGGGAGAAAACCAAAATGCTTCCCATAAAAAAGAGACAAACATTTGTTAATTGAGTGCATCTTTTGAATAATATAACATAATAATTTATCATATCATATAAACAAATTTGGACTCAATTAATAAGGCAGTATGCTGAAGGTATATTTAACCCTCTACTGCATGAATTATTACGATCACATTAAAAAAAATGGATTGTTATTAATTGATATAGTCCTGTGTCCAATGTCCGATGGTGACTGTATCATATAGTCACAAATAACACAAATGTATGAGATTACAATTCCAATTACTGCATTTTATAGACTATAACTTACAGTGTTTATGTGCCACCTAGTGAGCATGTTTTGGGTGAAAAATCTTTTCAATTCATAACATAATATCTTTTAAATAAGGTGTAATTGTGAAATGTCTGAAATTAACTGAACAACAGTTTTCCTTACTTTGAATGTGAATTTGTGTATTTATTTGCTATGTAGGCCAGTTTCAATTCATGAGTGCACATACCACAGTTCCATTATCACATGTTGTTGCCATATGGCAACAATTACATTTGACCTTTTAACAGAATCCACAAAATATATACTTTAACTTGTTTTAATGACAAAACATACATGTTAACTTATTTCAGATAGTGTTTCGTTTTTTCTTTGAGTAGTTTTGCCTACATATTCAAACATTTGAGAGCCCTTCTATGATAACCTTTACCGTGCCATGTAATTGCAGAAAAGGAAGTGCAAACAGCACTTCCTGGTCATGTGAAACGGATTTTTTATGTCAAAGTTAAAGCCCTGTTTTTCCAGCTAAATAAATAGAAGTTTTTAATTATTGCCTATCAAAAATTGGGTATAAGTTAAATGCAATTCAATTAAATTTTATTTGTATAGCAATTTATACAACAGACATTGTCTCAAAGCAGCTTTACAGGAGTATCAATAAGGTATAGATATTAAAGGTGCGAATTTATCACAACTAAGCAAGCCACTGAATGGCGACAGTGGCAAGGAAAAAACTCCCTAAGATGTTTAAGTGGAAGAAACCTTGAGAGGAACCAGACTCAGAAGGGAACCCATCCTCATCTGGGCAACAACAGATATTCTGAAAAAGTTCATTATTGATTTATATGAAATCTGTATGGGTTAGAAGAAGCCTTAGTCCCAGCAGTCTGGAATTGGAGTAGATGAGAGCTCCATCCAGAGGTAGGACATCCAAAACGTATCGTGCAGACATCCGGAAACGGATTGTTGCTATATGGCAACACCATGCAGTAGAGTTAATAAACCACAATCACTAAAACTGGTATCTAATGTTAGCCAATAAGCTAACCTTTGCTAAGCTTATAAATATAGCATGTCATGACCACTATTTAAATACAATTAGTTTTGCAGACACACACTCAATAGACATGAGTGGTTAAAACTAATAATTAATGAAGAAAAGCCAACATTCCCCTCATTTAGAGTGTTTTCGCATTTTGAAAAGAAAGGCATCAATATATCAATAGCACACCTAAAATTGAATGGGGGGGGGGGGGGGACACACATCCCCAGACTGAAACACAGAGCTAAAAAGCCTCATTACAATATCTGCCAAGAACAGAGAAACCGCAACCACAGTTCTGTGTACTTGGATGAATAAAATATGTGAGCAGTCATGCAACAAGAGGGAGGTGCAAAGGTGTATCCCCTGGTCTGCTATGAGACACGCAAAAACAGGGCAAGGTTGGGGACCTGATTTGAATATTGAATGAGCTGGAACATGCCATGTGGCCCTGATGCAAGCATGAAGGTGCATGAAATTAGCATTATCTTGACAGACTCAGAGTCATTACAGAACAGATTCCTCTAAGCAAAAAGGGTGTCTGTTTTATTTAAAGCTATTTACGTTACGAAGAACTGAAATGTATAGGAGCTATTAATACTGAAAAGAAACACCTTAATATACTGTACTTTATTGGATGATTATATCAATGTCACTGATGATTGGAAATCCAGAATTCATAGTCAATCAAATTCCAGCTAAAAATGTGGTGACTAACATTATGTAATAAAGGTTGATCAAACAATTAGCTAGATATATGCATGAATAAAGACAACAGGATTCAGGAGCACTTGCTATAGTTAGAGTATTGAGATGTGTCGCACCACTGTGAAGTGTATTACGTTTAAACAATTTTGGCAAAGGTCAATAAATAGTTTTTCTCTGTTTGTTGAACCTTCCTGAAACAACTACGACAAAAAAAAAAAAAAAAAAAAAAAAAAAAAAAACAGCATGAATTCTGGCTTGATCTAGTGATTTGTCCACACATGATGAATGAAAATAATATAAATATTTTAGCCATAATGAGACAATGACAAAATTATACAATGGTCACACTGATGTTAGGTGCATATAATACAGAGCAGCACTTACCATCTGAGTCCTGAGACAAACTGGAAGCTATGACTAAGAGAACACCAATTCCGATTCTCAGCAATTGAAAGAGCAACAACCGCCTGCACATCTTCCCTAAGCGTTACTGCCAGACCACCTACAAAAAAAGAAAGGAATAAATTCTTTGCATGTCACATACAGCATTCAAACTTCAATTACATGGCAAGGTAAAAAAAAAGCAAAGAAATGACTAGGAATGACAATGAAAATTTCAGTAACTTCAAACAGGGTGTGTGTACTGTACATTAAAAAGCAGTTTTGATTTGAAATTAAGTGTTTTAAGAGAAACAAAAACCAACTGAAGACTTAGTTTTGTTTTCTTCATAGGGTATTACAGTTAATAAGGCATTTAAATTTCTATTCAAATTATTGAGTATAAATAATCAAAGTGATGGAAAGTGTGAAGAAAGAAAGGATCTCAAAAAAAAAAAAAATAATACAAGATCATCTGTGAAACATGGTGGAGGTAGTGTGAAGGCTTGGACTTGAATGGCTGCTTCTGGAACAGGCTCTATAATTTTTAATGATGATGTAACTCATGAGGGTGTCAGCAGAATGAATTCAGCAGTTTATTGGAACATTTTGTCTTCCAATTTACAGAGAAATGTATCCCATTTAATCAGTAGGAACTTCTTCGTGCAGCAAGACAATGATCCACAACACACTGCCAACACAACAAAGGACTTTATCAGTGGGGGAAAAGTGGAAGGTCAATCACCAAACCTTAACCCATCTGAGCAGCATTTCACCTCCTAAAGAGGAGACTGAAGGGAGAAACCTCCCAAAACAAACAAAAACTGAAAGAGGCTGTGGTAAAAGCCTGGAAAAGCAACACAAAAGAAGAAACCAACAATTTGGTGTTGTCAGTGAGTCACAGGTTTATAATATTAAAGGTTATTTACTTTTATTTACTTCAAGATTTATCTGTTCCTATAGTTTTGCTCACCTCAAATTGGGTGGTCTGATACAACAGTTTCTATGTTTAAAACATCTCATATCACGTCATATCCATCTTTTGATCTCAAACGCAAATGTCTTTGGTGTATAGAACAAATAAATTAATTGGCAATTACCATTCCAATAGTTTTGGAGGGCACTGTATATGGCAAAGTATGTAAACACCTGACCACGGAACATCCCATTCCAAAACCAAGTGTATTCATATGGAGTTTGAATATTTACTAGATTTTGGACTGTGGATGTGGGGATTAGTGCTCATTCAGCCACAAGAGCACAGGAGGTTGAGCACTAATGTCAGGAAGGCCTGGCACAAAATTAGTGTTCCAGTTAATACCAAAGGTGTTCAGTGGGATTGAAGTCAGGCCTTTCAAGTTCTTCGACACCAACTTTGACAAACCATGTCTTCATGGAGCTCGTTTTGTGCACAGGGGCATTGTCATGCTGGAATGTTTTTTGGGACTCTTAGTGAAGAGTCATTGCAATGCTACAGCATATAAAGACATTCTAGACTGGGAAAGGAGTGGTCAGGTGTCCACAAACCTTTGGCCTTTGGCATGTCGTTAATGTATGTAGCCTGTTGTTTCATTCAAAGCTCAAATATAGGTTCTCCAATATTATTACTTACAACAAGGTTAATTCCAATATGGCAGAAAATGGCATGTCATTAAAATTTTTGAAAGATTTGAGGGAAAGAAGTACAGAGTTAAATTTTAACATTATCAAAGCCAAATAGCCATATTCACAGACTGTCCAAAAAATAAACAAACACTTAGTGTAACGCCTCGCCAGCAGATGGCACTGCGGCGCAGCCTTGGACTAAACACGTGACTCTTTCATATTGGTTCATGCACTTCCTGGTTCAGTACTGTTTAAGTTAGGTATGTCTTTAATCTGCCCCAGGTGTCCATGTTTCAGTTTGATCTTGTTTACTAATCAAACCCCTTGGTTACTGCATACTTGGTGCAGTATTATCATTGGTATAGTGAGTATTATCCTAAGGTCTTCTGAGTTCCCGTTTATGAATTCAGTATAGTCGGTATAGACCGCGCTTCCTTTGTTTGTTTGTCTGCTTCGCCTGTTGAATAAAGACGTTGATCTGCACCTGCATCTAACTCCAGTCCTGATCCGTGACAGAATACTGCACCTATACTAGAGAAGCAGTAGGTCAAAATGAGCGCCGAGCTAAGCAAAACATTCTGGGAGAGGAGTCGGTATATCGACGGAGCACTGGCACAGATTGCTAGCCAGTTAGCACAACAAGAGTTGCTGCAGCAAGCCGATTCAGGCACTACGCCAATATCTGCATTGCTCAGGGAACAACTCAGAGAGGAACCAGCTCGGCTGAAGCGCCTGGTAGTGAAACAGGCGCTGCTGCAGCAAGCTGGGCTAAGCGCCACGTCGCCTCCCGCGACATGTAGCCAGTCCCCGCTGCTGGAGAACCCCGCCATGCAACATATCCAGCAGAGCCAATCGAACTGCTGGAGCCCCCCACGGCAGGTGAATTACACCATGCTGCCCAGTCTGGTGAAGGCTGGCCCAGAACTTTTTTGGAGGTCGCAGCCCTGGAGCTCCAGCCAGAGGTGAGCATGGCAACCTCTGGCCCTCCATCTCCAGTCAGCATGGCAGCTGCAGAGCTCCAGCCTGAGGCCTATGAGGAGGTCTCAGGCGTGGAGCCCCAGCCAGGGGTGAACATGGCAACCTCTAGGCCCTCAGCCTTGGAGCTCCAGCCAGAGGTGAGCATGGCAACCTCTGGCCCTCCATCTCCAGTCACCATGACAGCTGCAGAGCTCCAGTCTGAGACCTATGCGGAGGTCTCAATGTGTGAAGAGGTCATCCCACTGCCCTGCCCAGCTGAGGAGGCCAACCCGCTGCCCTGCCCAGCTGAGGAGGCCGTCATGCTGCACTGCCCAGCTGAGGAGGCTGTCCTGTTTCCCTGCCCAGCTGAGGAGGCCGTCCCACTGCCCTGCCCGGCTGAGGAGGCCCTTCAGCTGTCCAGCCCAGCTGAGGAGGCCGTCCCGCTGCCCTGCACAGCCGAGGAAGCTGTCCCACTGTCCAGTCCCACTGGGGACGCCGCCCTGCGTTCCAGAGAGGCCGAGGGCGGTGCAATGCATTCCAGCACCGCCGGGGGCGTCGTCCAGTGTTCCAGTGCAGCCTGGGGTGGCACCCTGACTTTCTTTCTCGCCGGGGATGGTTCTCTGCAAGTCTGCTGCATGGCGGAGGCAGCCTCGCTTTCCCTGGCAGTGAGTGTCAGCTTCCATGGTGGTCCGGGACCCCGCACTGGAGGGGAATTTTTTGGTTCTCCGGGAGGAGCACTTTTGGAGGGGGGTTCTGTTACGCCTCGCCAGCAGATGGCACTGCGGCACAGCCTCGGACTAGACATTGGTATAGTGAGTAGTAACCCAAGGTATTCTGAGTTCCCGTTTATGTATTCACATATAGTCAGTATAGACCGCTCTTTCTTTGTTTGTTTGTTTGCTTCACCTGTTGAATAAAGACGTTGATCTGCACCTGTATCTGACTCCAGTCCTGATCCGTGACACTTAGATTTGTTACTCAACAGCACCTTTAATTTACCTGAAATATTGCAAATATTTCATAATATTGAAATAGTATATTGGGAGAGTACTGCTTATTTCATGTTTTATAAATAATAATAATAATAATAATAATAATAATAATAATAATAATAATAATAACAACAAGATCCTGCATTGGGAAAATTCTTTCATTTCCCAACATTTTTAATGAATCAAAAACGCTTTGGATGAAACATACACATATCAAACACCTTCTGTCAGTTCCTATGCTGTAACAACGGCTCTCATTTTATAGCACAGGTGCAACAGAGAAAAAAGAAGATGAGAAAAGATGAAGAAGAAGAAGAAGAAGAAGAGGCATTTGTTGTGCATATAACCTTTTCCCTTTGAAGCCAGCAAGAGGGCGGGTAGTGTTCGCCATGTCTAAGATAGAACATTCCAAAGCAAATAGCTTTGAAGTTCTGCTGCTTGTCTCAGGTCAGTACTGTGCTTCCCGAATAAGACCCTGTGAGCAACGTGCTTTGACAAGATTGGGACGTTGACATAAGCTACAATGAGACAACAATAAACACTGACCTTTGGTTTTCAAAGGCGTCAAAGCCACCAGAGAAAAAAACAGTGCTGTAACAACGAGGTTTAGGACCCTGTGGTTATGGTTTACTGTGTTATGGAAATGCACTTCAAAACATATTATTGTGAGTTATTGTCTTATTATGTCATGACCACAATTTCCCACAAGACCAAAATTCATAGATATGAGTGTTATAGTGTGTGCCCATGACAGCATTTCATGGCTGCTGGCTCCAAAAGGCTTTATCAACCACATGTGATCAAACACATCTATAGCCTCATAAACCTGCTTAATTCTAAAGCCCTACAAGATACTTGAGGTTGTGAATGAATGCATTATGTTGTCGATCTCATGTTAAAACATGGTCAGAATAATATTGCCACAATGCAGGCTACAAGAAATAAAAGGATGGATATAAAATAAACCTGCTCTAAGATAATAATCTTACATTTCATGTAATTCCTTACTGAATGCCTAGATTCACATTATTGGACACAATATTGAATAACAATTCAGTGGTATTCTACTCATATTGTTCTACAATGCTGGTAGCAACCACAACAGTAACAAAAGACAGAATACCATCATGATTTCCTTATTCAATAAGAATATTGTAATGCATCAGTCAAGACGGTTTTTGACTGTGTGATTACAGCAGTCTTTTATGATTATTACTTGTTACACTGTACGAGATGATCCTAGTGGCTGATTATGATAGCAGACATTGTTCTATATGTCAGAGTAAAATACTCTAACAATAGACCAAAATTTATGTTGTTCTGCTTATGTCATCCCATGCCAAAACCAGTTGTTCTCCCTTGGCTCCTATAACAGCTCCACTCTTCTTAGAAGGTGTTCCATTATATATGTGGGCGGCTGTGGCTCAGTTGGTAGAGCAGGGTGTCCACTAATCGTAGGGTTGGCGGTTCGATTCCCGGCCCGGATGACTCCACATACCGAAGTGTCCTTGGGCAAGACACTGAACCCCAAGTTGCCCCTGATGGCAAGCTAGCGCCTTGCATGGCAGCTCTGCTACAATTGGTGTGTGGCAGAGCTATATAAGTGCGCCATTTGCCATTTATATTTTGTAGCTGTTGGGATTTGTGCTCATTCACCCTGTGGGAACAAGAGGTTGTGTGCTGATGTCTGAAGAAGGCCTGGCATGAAGTAAGTGTTCCAATTGTCCCAAAGCCGTTCAGTGGGGTTGAGGTCAGGGCTCTGTGCAGTCCACCCTACTTCTACTCTACCTTCTACTCTTCTACTCTAACCTTGGCAAACCATGTCTTCATGGAGCTCGTTATGTCCACAGGGGCATTATCATGCTAGAACAGGTTTGGGCCTCTTAGTTCAAGTGAAAGGAAATCTTGGACATTCAAGACAATTGTATGTTTCCGACTTTGGGCAACAGTGTTGGAAAGACCGTCATATGGGTGTTAAGGTCAGGTGTCCATGCCATGTAGTGTACCTGGAAAGTTCTAATTTATACTATATTTCATATCTTTTTTGCTCTGTTATGATAGAACTATGATGCGATATCAAAGCAACATTCTTCCTTATGCCACAATTCAATATACCATTCTTCTTTTAACCCCTTTTACTGGTAGCCAAAAAAAATATTTTTTGTCTGTTTTGGGGTACCTGTGTTTAGCATCGATTTTTTTTGTGCTCTCACACACCACAGTAGTGGTTAATGGATCATGTGAAAGTAGACACTTAACACTTTAAGAATTAGCAGTTATTTCAAGTATTTCTTTTTTGACCTAGCCTACCTGGGGCAATATATTCAGAATTTGATATTTAATTATTTAAAAAAATTATTTACTTTTAACACAGATGTTATTTTCACAGAAAATGCTTTATATCATGCCCATTCTTGGTCTCAAAGATGCCCCAAGTACTTGTCCAGGAACACCCTAAATATGAGGAAGTGTTTAAGGTTATCCAAACACAGGGAAAAAAAACTCTCCAAAATGGAACCAAACGTCTCCAAATGGCACCAAAGGTCTCTAAATAAAATAAACCTCTCAAAATGGCACAAAGCTTATAAAAATGGTACAAAGCCTTTAAATATTGCAGACTTCTACAAATAGCAAACATTTTGCTTTTTTAAAAAAGGCACAAAATAACCACTCCAAATGGCATCAAATGAGTCCAAATGGCACCAAACATCTCCAAAAGGCACCAAACCTGTCCAAATGGCACAAAATGAAAACAAATGGCAGTAGCATGAATTCTGTTACCCAAGGTGTAATTTCACACACAAAAAAGTCTGAAACATACTAAAAATATATAATGTTTATTAAAAATAGTGCCAGAGCCCCAGGTGAAGGAGCAATTGCTCTCCGAATGGCTAAAATGATAGACACACGAATGACCCCTCTCCTCTAACTTCTCTGGAGGGGTAGATAAGAGTCCCTCAACTCAACCCACACAGTCTTCCTCTAAAAAAAAAAGCACGCCGCCGCTATAAGATGCTGGGAGCACGCCACTGCTATAAGAGGCCGATAAATCGCACGCTGAGCGATAACCAATAGAAAACTAGCGAGCAGAAAAACCTGCCAAACATGCAAAATCCTGCTGTATAAAGTTCCCTCACAAAGGGAACTTCGACGTTGCATTTAGCATAAAAGTATGGGAATGCCTTGCGGACGTGACCGGTATCTGAAGCTTGTGTAAAACCATGCCTCTACTTATAGGCCTGCCATGATCAGGTGACGTGGCAATTAAGTGCGTTGGATGATTATATATATATATATATATATATATTATATGTGTGTGTGTGTGTGTGTGTGTGGCACCTGTGAACCACGCCAACAGCCTAATTATCTTCAACAAGATTGCTTGTCTGTTGTGTGTGTGATAAAAAAATAAAAATAAAAAACGCTTCATTTCTACTCTATATTTCTCAATATCCCCGGAGGCATCGGGCACAAGGCGGGGTACACCCTGGACAGGGTGCCAGTCCATCGCAGGGCACAATCACATACACACTCACACACCCATTCATACACTACGGACACTTTAGACACGCCAATCAGCCTACCATGCATGTCTTTGGACTGGGGGAGGAAAAGGAGTAAGCGGTTGAAGATGGATGGATGGATGGATTTCTCAATATCTCTCAACTTTTCTATCCCTTTTTTTAGAAAAAGAAAAGAAAAGAGAGTGAAATAATGAGCGAGACAGATTTCAGAAAGTGTGTTCCGCCTTGCTCCCGTTTCATCACGGGAGGAGACGGACACGCTTTCTGTATGAAGTGTTTGGCCGCAGAGCATGCTACAGCAGCCCTTGAGGGGTCTGACTGTCAGCATTGTGAACATTTCACTATTAGGCAACTGCGCTCTCGGCTTGCTTTCTTCTTGTCTGAAGGGAATTGGGTTTCAGAGCCTCACGGATCTGGGCCAGCCATTGCCGAGGCAGCCAGCCAGCTCTGGGGTTCTCGTATGGATTTGTAAGAGGAGCCGGAGACAAGCGCTGCTCTATCTCTTGCTCTGTCTTCCGGGTCTGGCTCTCCGCCTGACTTTAGAGCTCGCATCGTGACTTATCCTTCTCCAATGGAAATCAAAAACACCCTAACTGACTCCGAGGAGGCGGTAGAGGGTGCCATTGCACCAGAAACCAACAGCAGCTCTCAAGCATATAAAGAGCTGCTTGAGGTGATCACTAGGGAGGTTCAAAAGTTGAATATAGACTGTCCCGGGGAAGAGGAAGTGGCCTGTAGCAGGCTGAAGGAGCGCTTCCTCTCCAGTGAGAATAAATATAAAGCTCCCTCATACCGCAGAAAACGCCCCTTTTTCCCAGAAGTGCATGAGGAGGTATTACGCCTCTGGAGCAAACCGTACACTAGCCGTGTTTATAACCCCGCAATGTCTGATTACTCAGCCATCAAGGGGGCTGAGCAGCACAGCTGTGTAGCGATGCCATCACCGACAGTTTCGCAAGGCAAAACAGCAAACGGCGGCATTCAGCCAGTTCCTTCCCCTCCATGAGTGGAGCCCGGGCCAGTGAAGCTGACAAGGAAGGAACAGTCACGGAGGGGACGTATCAGGCATGAGGATGCTAGGGCAAGCAGCCCCCGTGCTACTGTAGGGCCTGCCCTGGCCACAGCCATCCCACGTTTTCAGTCTTTTCTGGTCAACGAGCTGTCACAGGGCGATGGAAATCTGATGCTTTCCCTCCAATAAAATGTGGAAAAACTAACATCACCGAAAGACCATTTGGCAGCATGGAAACTACTGTCAAGTGTGTCCCCATGGGTTCTATCTACCATAGAAAAGGTCGAAGTTCCCTTTGAAAGGGAACGTCGGGGTTATGTATGTAACCCTGTTCCCTGAGAAGGGAACGAGACGTTGCATAGCATTGCCATACTTGTGAATTGCATCTTCGCTTCAGATTATAGACGCTGTCGGCGTAGTTCCCAGGTACCATATATCATGCGACGCGCTTAATTGCCACGTCACCAGATCATGGCAGGCTTATAAGTAGAGGCATGATTTTAGACAAGCTTCAGATACCGGTCACGCGTGCAAGGCGTTCCCATATTGTTATGCTAAATGCAACATCTCGTTCCCTTCTCAGGGAACAGGCTTACATATGTAACCCCGACGAAGACCGCTAGAGGGAGCTGCCATTTCCGGATAGTTTATCTGCACGGCCCTGTAGCGCTGTGCTGATTGGCCTGTACCCGCTGATGCACAAGTCAAGACGCACGCGCAAATGGTTTGGTTGTGCTGATTATCATATCATGTTGAGCTTGGGCTTGTTTGAAAGCTAGATGTATCTACAATTGGTCCAATTGAGGGTAAATCAAGTTAGACTGCCAGATTAAAATTTATTTGCCCAGCAGGGAGCTCAAACTCCGCCCCTTTCCCATGCCCCTGCTCAGCAGCAGTTAAGTACAAAGCTGTCATGGCTCCCCCTGGTGGCTGTGCGCAGGCTCTGCATCGGCGCTGGTCATGGCTCATCCTGGTGGCCGTGCGCAGGCACTGCACTTGTACTTTGCCTTATGCAGGGATCAGTGACATTTCTCTACACCTGATCTCAACCTCAACTCCTTATCTTTCCACCAGTAAATACATGAATCCTGCATGCAGAAGTTCATAGTCCAGACTCTGTAATGTTCCTGTCCTCTAATAAGCTAATAGCCTAGCACTCTGTGATCCCCGTTGACTTTAATCCAACATAAACTTCGGAGCACTTGCTCACTTGCACTTGCATCCAAGGTCAACAATTTCTCAAACTGGTTCAAGCATTCCAATACAAAAATTGTACTTTCAGTACACAGTAAATGCCATCAAATATTGGATCATGAGTGAAAGGAGAAGTTCCAAAAGATTTCAACAAACAGACCAACCAAAGGCAGGGGACTGATAAGGTACCAAATTGTCAAAATTGCACCTGCAAACAAAATGTGATAAGAAAATACCATATCACGCCATATCATCTGGGCTGACTTGTTACCGCCTATTTCGAGTCACTCGGGAGAGTGGGACCTTTATTGGCGAAGTTGTTGAGCAGCAACGCTGAAATCAATCAGCTTTGTCTCTGAAGTGAGCAAAAAGTGCTTCTGACAGCGAAGCCGTCAACACACCTTATCCATTACTCTCTCGTGTCTAGATGCCTCTGGAGCAGTGCATCATTACCTCCTGCCATGAAGTGGATAGAACACAACAGTTGGGGAATAATGAGGCTGACAAAGAACGTAGCGCAATGGAACTGCAGCTAGCATTGACTGATTACTCTGTAAGACTATTAACCTATTGCAGAATCAACGGGCATTGCATTCCACACACACACACACACACACACACACACACCGATCTCTGACGTACTGATGGATTCAGCTCTACCATGAGAGCTTTTAGAATGTGAATCAAGCGCGCACACACACACACACACACACACACACACACACACACACCGATCTCTGACGTACTGATGGTTTCAGCTCTACCAGGAGAGCTTTTAGAATGTGAATCAAGCACACACACACACACACACCGATCTCTGACGTACTAATGGTTTCAGCTCTACCATGAGAGCTTTTAGAATGTGAATCAAGAACACACAGACACACATACACACACACACCAGCTGCTTGAATTTATCTTTTATTAGCTTTTATGACAGGATCAGAGATTCAAGAAGTGTGGGGTCTGGGTGAAGCAGGATTTCATTCATCACGGGTTTGATGGACAGACCATTTTTTTTTTAAATGTCACAATAACTCAATGGGATTAATCTCATTCAGGGCCCAATTTGGAATGACAGCTGTAGAGAGTAGTATTTGGAATTAAGAAACCCGCACAGTTGGATCAGCATCCCACATAAAAAGGGCAAAAGAACAAATTAGTATCACCGTGGTACTATTGGAGGGTTTTTTTTCTGTCTATTTTCGTGTATATCACTGAGAGTGATAGTAATATTACATAATGCAAACTGAACATACAGAGCTCTCTCTCCCTTTCTCTCTATATTCAGTAGCCAGCCCACTCCCACTGACAAGTAGAAGCACCAGTGTACTGCCCAGGCCCATGTGTTGTTTGGTCAGAAACATAACTAACTAGGCTAAATAAGTTGTAGCTAGTATAATGTAATTGTGAATGGCCAGCTTAGTTAGTTAGTTAAATGCATTAATACAGATGAAGGGAAACATATGTGCATATTTTGTATGTGCCCTCACACAAGCTCAGCAAATAACTCGTCAATGTTGTGGCTATTAGCTGTGGTTTTCTTGGACAAAACAGCTCTGACCCATTGAGGCATGGACTCCAAAAGACCTCAGTTTTGGTATCTGGCACCAAGATGTTAGCGGCAGATCCTTTAAGTCTTGTAAGTTGTGAGGTGGGGCCTCCATGTATTGTTCTTGTTTGTTCAGCACATCCCACAGATAGGATGGAGATCTGGGGAATTTGATGGCCATGTCAATGTCCTGAACTCTTTGTCATGTTCCTCAAACCATTCCTGAACATTTTTTGCAGTGTGGCAGGGCGCATTATCCTAATGAAAGAGGCTACTGCCACTAGGAAATACTGCTGCCATGAAGGTATGCACTTGGTCTGCAACAATGTTTAGGTTGGTGTTGTGTCCAAGTAACATCCATATTAATACCAAGACTCAAAGTTTCCCAGCAGAATATTGCCCAGAGCATCATGCTTCCTCTACTGCCTCTTTTCCTTCTTACCATAGTGCATCTTGGCGCCATCTATTCTCTTGGTAAGTGATGCACAAAAACTTATCCATCCACCAACATTATGTAAAAGAAAACATGATTCATCAGACCAGGCCACCTTCTTCAATTGCTCCATGGTCCAGTTGTAATGCTCATGTGCCCATTGTAGGTGTTTTTGGCAGTAGATGGGGTCAACATGGGTCTGCCGCTACACAGCCCCATACGCTGCAAGCTGCAATGTATTGTGTGTTCTGAAACCTTTCTATCATAGCCAGCATGAACTTTTTCAGAAATTTGTGCTATAATAACTCTTCTGTTGGATTGGACCAGAGAGGCATCCTTTCTTGGACAACTTTTCATTGGTTGTCAACACCCCACAACACATCTACATTGAGAACTGACTGTTCATTTGCTGTTTGTGTTTTTTTTTTTGTTATAACAATTTTTATTGATTCTCATACACTTTTCAGAGTACAACAAGATATATCAATACAGAATCAACAAATTTTTTTTTACCCCGATAACAGTTTAAATATGATCAATTTACTTATGATTCATGTACATGTGATTTAATTACATATGATTCATTTTCATAACTCCATACAGAATCAAACTTTTAACCCCAGTAACATACCTCCCACAAGATACATGTGA
>JAFFST010047161.1:29177-42306 GCA_022414735.1 Noturus placidus | reverse complement strand
ATAGTTGGGTTTTGCACTTAGGCTTTGTCTTTCGTTAAATGTGTTTAGACTCCTGTTCTATGTCTCTCGGTGTTCTGTTTCATGCCCGTGTTTTCATGTTTAGTCCTAGTGTTCGTTTCATGCCATAGTGTTCACGTAGCTTAGTGTTTGTTTCTTGTTTTTGTTCGTTGCACAATAAACCGTTTAAAAATCCCGTGATTGCATCCGACTCCCATACGCAAACGTGACAGGTAGGGTGGCAAGATAAAAGCTTTTTTTGAACCTAAAAATGAATGAAAACAAAAACATCTAATCTATACAATAACGGATAGCTCCAAATAGCAGTCAATTTTGGTGCAGAACCTTAAGACTTCTGCTAAAACATTTAAGATTTCAGTTTTCAGCATGACAATGACCCAAAGCAATCCTCCAGATTTAGGT
The DNA here is from genome assembly GCA_022414735.1 of Noturus placidus. Taxonomy (NCBI): domain Eukaryota; kingdom Metazoa; phylum Chordata; class Actinopteri; order Siluriformes; family Ictaluridae; genus Noturus; species Noturus placidus. Next base: position 41,886 of record JAFFST010047161.1, on the reverse strand, counting down.
CTGGAAAAACAAGATCATGGTTTTTCCAGACCTAAATCCATTCAAAAATCAGTGGGGTAACCTGAAGAGGACTGCGCACAGAAGATGCCCAGCCAATCTGACAGAGTTACAATGCAGAGTTACAATGCAAGAAAGAATGGTAAAATATTGCTAAGTAAAGACATGTAAAACTGATTTAATTTTACCCAAAAAGATTTAATGCTGTGATAAAATCTAAAGCTGCTTCAACTAAGTATAAGTTCAGGGGTGTGCACACTTATGCAACCAGGTTATTGTATATTTATTTGTTTTCTTTTTTTTATTCTTAAATGATTTTTTATTGTTTTTCACTTTTATTAATACATTAAAATAAAGGTATAAAAGGTTCTGACATTTATCTTGCCTTTTTTTTTCTATCAAAAATCTCTATACTGTATATAATCTTCCTGCATCTTTCTGTGGTCTTTCTGAGTAAACCAGCATAAAATCATTGCCATAATTGTAAAAGTATGAGAAACCAAACCTTTTCCCAGTGTGAATCATCCATCAGTGTGCAGTGTGGCCCAAATTAGAGAATGTTTCTGAGATGAAAGCTGCTTTGATATAATTATAGATATAAGAATTAAAGCTAAAGATAACACTCAGGACAAGTAGCTCAGATTTAACGTGACTTGCTAGACTATCTAGATCTCTTGAGAGAATTTTAAGATTTGTCCTCATTCATTTTTAAGAAATCACTGATTCCAAAACAAACTACTGTAGGAAATTGCCAATTAACAGTACTAAATTTATTTGTGTACATCAGTAACGGGCAACAGAATAGAGCAACAGATGCATATATTCTGAATATTCTGATGGAGCTTATTGTTTGAACATGTTTTATAAATTAATTTGACGACTACTTTTTTTTCCTATCTGTACAATAATAAAACAGAATTTTTTTTTTCCTGTTTAAACTATAATACAACATTTATTGAACAAATATTGGCACCTCTTCATACTGTGGAGAAAGTAGACGTGGGAAAATGTGTATGTGAGATTTGCTGAACAAATATTGTGCTTTCCAGTAGCAATTTTTTGCCAAGGGTTAAAGAAAAAAAAATGATCTATCAGGAAAGATGTATAGTTACAACATTAAGAAATGCCTGTACCTAGTCATTCTCCCAGGGTATCAGTTCAGTCGACTTCACTAATTTGGCTTTTACTTTGTGAACATGTTGGGGAATTTCCTGACATTGACAGGCACCATCTAAAAGAGCTCACATCCTGAATTTTCTTTAGCATTTTAACCATTTCATGTGTGCTTCAGTTCTTTGAAGTAGTAATTCATTATGGATTTTATTTAATGTCACACCATTCATATTTTATTATGCCAATCAGTAGTTAAGGTTTGGAGAACTACCACTGCACACAGCACTTTACAAAGCTGCATCAGACACTTTATGGAATGCGATACTTATTGCTGTATAGATATACCTATTACTTCTACTCTATCAAAGAGTTTACAGTTTACAGACCATGTTCTGTATATTTATTGTCCTGTGTATTTATTGTCCTGCACTCATATCAAACTGTTGTGTTTTTACACATTTTGTTGTCTTGCATACTATTATGTGTTGCACCATGGTCCTGGATAAACCACGTCATTCCAATGTATACAAGCTACATAGAGGAATGACACTAAAACCCACTTGACTTGAGAGGTGATTTAGTAAAATATGGAGTAAAATTTAATGTTTGTAGGATTTGCATATACTGTATATTCTGTAGCTTTGCACCCTGTAATCGATATGAAAGGTAAAAAAAAATGAACCACACAAGATTTACATTCCTTTTTGGAATTTTTGGTGAATAAACCCCACTTTCTTAAGCAATATTGCACAAGCAAGAGTGTGGTTATAATAAATATCGGCATGGCTGTGGTGAATATAACAAGAATTGGGTAGGCAGTTCCCTTTCAAAGGGAACTCCATGTTGCATTTAGCGTAGCACTATGGGAGCGCCCCATAGTTTGATTTTACACAAGTGAAGCTTTCTGCGTTCCCAGGTCAGTGTGGAAATATGGTCTTTCCACCTAGTCCTGGGTCTTCCCCGAGGTCTCCTCCCAGCTGGATGTGCCTGGAACACCTCCCTAGGGAGGCGCCCAGGGGGCATCCTTACCAGGTGCCCGAACCACCTCACCTGACTCATTTCAATGCAAAGGAGCAGTGGCTCTACTCTGAGTTCCTCTCGGATAGCCGAGCTTCTCACCCTATCCCTAAGGGAGAGGCCAGCCACCCTCCTGAGAAAACCCATTTTGGCCGTTTGTACCCACGATCTAGTTTTTTTGGTCACTACCCAACCCTCATGACTATAGATGAGGGTAGGAACGAAAATTTCCGGGTAGATCGAGAGTTTTGTCTTATGGCTCAGCTCTCTTTTCGTCACAACGGTATGGTAATGGTATGGTATTTTGCCGAGCATCCGGACACAGCTCTTACTTTGGGCGTACAGAAATTGGATAGCCCTAAGAAGGAAACCCTTCACCTCATACTCCCTCAGCACTTCTCATAATAGACCCCTGGGGACCCGGTCATACACCTTTTCCAGATCCACAAAACACATGGAGACTAGATGGGCATACTCCCATGTCCCTTCCAAGATCCTTGCAAGAGTAAAGAGCTGGTCCGTTGTTCCACGACCAGGACGAAATCTGCATTGTTCCTCCTCAATCCGAGGTTCGACTATCGGCCGAACCCTCCGTTCCAGCACCCTGGAGTAGACTTTAACAGGGTGGCTGAGAAGTGTGATATCCCTATAATTGGCACACACTCTCTGGTCCCCGTTTTTCATTTGTAGCCCTTATTTTTAATTACATTAAAAAAGACATAGGAAGCACCCATGTATTCTCTTTCCTAAAAGACTCCTTTCTCCTCACTCCTAAGTTTAAAGAATTAATATGTCCTTAATGATGAGGAACTTTAATTGATTTCTGTGTCACAGGATTAAGAACATAGGATTGAGGAGTTGATGAGGCAAAATTAGAATATTAAAATGAACCCATTAAACTGAACACCTTACAAAGAGCCTTTGGCAAGGGATTTACTTAAATAGGCAGAGATAACAAGAGGTGAAGTTAATATTCTGGGAATGATGAAAGGAGTCCAATTTAAAAGCTTGATGGTGGTAGTGAAAGTGTTTGTATTTGTAGTTTTGGGCATAGCAGGCATTACTGAGGGGCACGTTAATTAGAAATAGAGATGCATAAAAAATAATTATACACATACAGTATGATTGAACAAAAAATTGTGTATGCTATATGTTTGTGACCCACTACATTTTGGAGAGAGTAAGAATTAATGACACCCATGGTAAAATAATAAATTATAGCTGAATGTAAATGCACACATTTTCACATAAAAGGTAGTGTGTTATTAAAAAATTCAAACTCAAATAGCCTTTTTCTTGAGATGTTCATTCATTTATTTATGTTGGTCAATGAGCTTATTCTGCTATATTACCTATTCTGTAATGATCTTGAACATAATAATGACTGGCTAATAATTCTAAGATTATGAAAAGCTATTATCTTGGAAATATGTGTTGAATTTGGACCAATTTTAGAAAAACTAGCTATATAGGATTCTTGGCAGAATCCTGTATGGCTTGGTCAGAGATATCCCTGACCAGGTCAGAGATATCCCATCTAGCCTTAAGCTCCATGATAGATGGTACAACTAAACTGACTTATGACTGATGTCAGTATATCACGTTTCCTTTTGTGGTGGTGGAACAGTTTAACATCAAGAACAATTAACAATTTGCCAAATGTAATCAGGAATAACTTATTGCTATATGTTTGTTAGGGTTGATTTTATTAATAGAACATTTCCTTCCTTCTTATAAACATTTGTCATCTGTGATATTATGATGACTGTAACCAGTGTAGTAGCTTATTGGTCTGGCTCAACCCATGATTCATTTATGCTGAAACAGAGCAGTGTAAAAAACAAACTTGAGGCTGGTGCTGTATGTGACAGGTGGCTTAACATTAATAGGTATGAGTAAAACTAATACAGGGTGTCACTAATACAATGTGGATATGTTTAGCAAATATGTCAATCAAAATATGTTGAGCAACATGACACAATATGTTGTAAATGATAAAAACAAAATTAACTACATATTGTTTTACTTTCACTGGTTTCTGACTAAGGGGCATGGTGGCTTAGGACTTAGCACATTTGCCTTATACCTCCAGGGTTGGGGGTTTAAGTCTAACCCCTGCCCTGTGTGAGCTCTCTCCATGCTTGGGATGCTCCTTCCAGGTACTCAGAATTTCCTGATACAGTCCAAAGACATACGTTGTAGGCTGATTGGCATTTCCAAATTGTCCGTAGTGTGTGAATTTGAGCCTGACCCTGTGTAGGATAAGTGGTATGGAAAATAGATGGAATGGTTCCTGACTTTTTGGGCTCCACTTTCCTGGCTTGGCGATTTCAAATCTATGCCTTAATATCATGAAAGCTTTAAACATCACAGTAGTTCTACAGGTAACAGCAGATACACTCTGAAGCTACCATCTTCTCTCAATGATGCACACACTCTTGATCACAATTTTTCTGCTAAAAGGAAGATGGTATTGTTCGGACTCCTGCTGTAAGAGACTGCTCTACCACTCATTAATGTACTCCTCATATCTCCTTGTTTCATGCAACTTAAAGCACTTTTCACTTGTTTTCATTTGTAGCCATTATTTACTCCATATTATACTGCATTATAAGGACGTGTGATGTGATGCACAAGGTTGCACATGAGAATGGTCTCATCTCTCCTTAACCCTTGACCTTAATTGTCAAAGATGCTGTGGGCTCTGGAGTGGACAATATATTGGTATAGTATTTAACAACAATTTTATTGCAGTTGATGTTCCTGTCAAAGCTCATTTTACTCATTAGTCATTTGTTTCATTTGCTGTTGTATTGTGTTTATAACACAATACTGTATCTGAGAGACACTTTCACTGTTGGAGGCAAACTGGAGATCATTCTACTCCATCAACACAGTACCTAGAAATATGGGTTTTAGTGTTTGAATTAACTATTAGCACTTAAAAACCCTAAATCAATTGGCACAGTGTGTAGCACTGCTGTCTCACAGCTCCAGGGTACTAGATCTATCTCAACCCTGACCAGGATAAAGAGGTTACTGAAGAAGAATGAATGAATGACCAGTTGTCCTGGTTCTTTTGTTCTGTGCTCATCAGCATTGTCTCCTTCCATCGTACTAACCATTCCACAGAAGAGAGTTTCCCAATGATCATGACCCTTCTGAAATCAAAGGGTGAAGGGGAAAGTACAGGTTTCTGTTCCAATTTGCGTACATAAAACAAACCATCTCCTTTCCTTGATCATTAAATTGGACACATATTTTTTTTTATCAGAGTTTTATGAATTAGGCAACTTGGTGGTAGTATTCTGACACCACTTATGTACTCTGACCTATGATGACTCCATGCTACACTCCCATAAGATCCCAAATCTAACTGATATGAAGTGTGAAGGTCAACATCAAAGATGAAGGTGAAATTGTTCATCTCAGTATCTACCAAAGACTGCCTGATGAATTCAGCTAAGAAAAAAAGAAAAAAAAAAAAACAACAACTGTGCACTGGTCGGCGCTACACTTGCTGTGCCTATTGTCCTGTTTTATTAGCATTGTACTTTCCTGTGTTAGCACAAGTTTGCATGTGCACTTTGTGTAGAATGTGTAGATCTTATTTAGTTCTGTGTCGTCTCGTGGTTAGAGTGTTGTTTTATGTACGTAGCACCATGGTTCTGGAGGAACGTTGTTTCATTTCACTGTGTACTGTACCAACTGAATATGGTTGAAATGACAATAAAGCCACTTGAACTTGAACTTGCAATGTGAGCCATAGTACATAAATATGCAGGTCCAGACATGAGCATTGTGATAGCTGGCTAAACACACAGGTGTATATATGAGGAATTTATTATCACTGGCTGCACTTCTTCTCTTTAAAGCCATGTCTCTGTCAATCCAATTTCATATTAGGCCATGTACTATGAAAGTACATCATAGTTTGAAATCTATATTCTTGGGAAATTTCTAAACATTCCCAGCCTTTATAGAACACATTTAAGCCATCATCGCTTTTGGCTTGGAAAGACAAATGAATAAAATGTTTTCAGAAAGCTTCAAAATGTAAATTTATACTGTCTTACCATTCAAGTGAAACTCTGTTCTGAAATCTGCTTAAAGCTCTCTTATGTGTTGTATTAATTGACACTGAGGTAAACAGAAATGAATGGACTACATTAGAAGATTTAATTATATGGCTGCATGGGCTTGTTCAACAAATATCCATGAAGGAATTACAGTCTGATCATGACAGGCTACAGGGTCCCTGCTGTTCATTTCCTAGTTATTTATTCAAAACAGCAGAAATAATGTTCCAGTGTGAATAACAGGGCCTGTTTTATGATTTAAAAAATCTCCTGTGACCTGTCCTAGGATACATCATTAGTAAATCCATTGTCACAGTCTTTGCTGTCACGATTTCCCCTTCTGGCAGTGCGTTCGAAGAGATGAGAGGGCGCGCACATGCACGAGCTACTGTACGTGCACGACTGCTCAGCGAGTGCATGCTCTTCGGATTTTGACAGCTGTGACATTGTTTACTGTAGACACATGCATTTGTTATGTTTCTGTTCCGTCTCCTCCCCATTCTGTCATTGGCTGTTGTTCGAGCATGTGTCTAGATTGGTGTCAGCCGTCAGCACTTAAGGATGGTTATGATTGCTTATATACTGCGTGCCTCCTAGTACATGGCGTGGAGTATTAGATACATTAGATCAGTTTAATTATGTTCCTTGATAGATATAGTTATATAGTTTAGTTTCACGTTAGATTAGTTCATTTAGTCCACACTGGTTTTTCCACTCCCAGTTTATAGTCATAGTTCATGTTTCTTGTTTTGTGTCTTGACCTTGCTTTCTGTGAAGGCGACCTTGATTCCTGCTTTGCCCCATTTATGCCTGTTTGTCGATCTCCCGACCCTTTGCTGGTCTTGACTACGTTTTGGATTATAATTTGGATTTGTCTGCCTTTATCTCTTTTAATAAATACGTCTTTTCCTGCACCTGCTTCCGTACTCTACTCCCTTAGGTCTCGGGACGTGTCAGAATACTCCGCCTAAACATGGATGCAGCAGGAAGACGGTGGGAGACATCACACTACGAAAACTATGGAAGTAGCAGGAGTACGCCTCCTCAGGAAACGCTCGGATTACTGGCCGCATTTCTTGTCTGTGCAGTTCCCTCAAAGATACGCCGTCGAACTCCCGCCAGAAACAGCAGAATTGCGAAGCTACCCGCTGGAGTTCCTCTGCAGCTGTCAAGTATATTTTGGCAGCCTGGTATATCCCAAGCCTAATAAGAGAAAGTGGATTGGGTTCTTAGTGTCCAAGTTTTGCAGCCTGGACTGGGACTGGGCGGAGCGACTGGTGACTACTGGGTCCTCTGCCCTCCATGATGTCACTCAATTTGTGGAACGTTTTATGGAGGAGTTCACGCAGCCAGGGTAGCTACATGGTGTGTATTTACTGGAGTGGAGGGTCAATGTAATGCCCCAGGCTGACCTGCCATTCCACATATATTATGAGGGGATTGACAGGGCAAGCTCAACAGCTCCGCTTCAGGTTCCGGCCAACGTGGGGGAGGTTTCTCCAAGAGGCATGACTGAAGGCTGCAGGAGAGACTCAGCTACAATGTCCCACATGCAAGAAGCTAGGTCTTCGGGAAGCATTTTCCGGTTCAAAGGAATGTTTCATGAGCAGTTGGCGTGAGCACAAACTGCTACACAATAAAGCCCCTATGGAACTACAGCAAGAGGTCAACATGGCGACCTCAGAACCAGCACCTGCTAGAGGTCAAGGCGGCAACCTCAGAGCTCCAGCCTGAGACCCATGAGGAGGTCTCAGCTTCAGAGCTTCAGCCAGAGGTCAAAAGGGTGACCTCGGCCCAAGAGTTTCAACCTGAGACCTATAAGGGGGTCTCAGATCCAGAGGCCTCCTTTGCTTTTCTGTTCGGCTGAGGATGTTGCTTTGATTTTCTGTTCCACTGAGGACACTGTGCAGTTTCTTGGTTCAGCTGGGGACATTTTGCCCAGGGGGCCAGAACCGCCAATGGAGAGGAGGGTTTTTGTGGCACCCTTGGGAGGGGTCAGGGGTTAGTTGTGTCATGGTTTCCCCTTCTGGTTGTGCGTTCAGAGAGAAGACGAGGTACGTGCACAAGTGCTCAGTGAGCACATGCTCTTTGGATTTTGACAACTGTGACATTGTTTACTGTAGACATGTACATTTGTTATGTTTCTTCTCTGTCTCCTCCCCATTCTGTCATTGGCTGTTGTTTGAGCGTGTGTCTAGATTGGTGTCACCCATCAGCACTTAACGATGATTATCTTTGCTTATATATTCCCAGTACATGGCATGGAGTATTAGATACATTAGATCAGTTTAGTTATGTTCCTTGATAGATATATCTATATAGTTTAGTTTCACAGTAGATTAGTTCATTTAGTCCACGCTGGTTTTTCTGCTCCCAGTTTATAGGCATAGTTCATGTTTCTTGTTTTGTGTCTTGAACTTGTTTTCTGTGACAGTGACTTTGATTTATGCCTGTTTATGCCTGTTTGCCGATCTCCTGACCCTTTGCCTGTCTTGACTACATTTTGGATTACGATTTGGATTTGTCTGCCTTTATCTCTATTAATAAATGCGTCTTTTCCTGCACCTGCTTCCGTACTCTACTCCCTTAGGTCTTGGGATGTGACACTTGCTAGGTACAGTATGCTACATCTATGAGGAACTTGTCTGGTGAGCGCTGTCACCTCAGCATCTGTGCCTACTCTTGAAAATCACAAGAGTAGAATCTAATTCACCACACATGAAATCATGAAAACCTGTTTACAGTTTCCCCAAATCCTTGAAACAACCCAAGACTCACACACATTTTAATTGCCTGTCTTTAACAGTTTCTGATTAGTGTCTATTTTAAAAAAATAAAAGTCATAAATAAAGAAACATGTAAACATGCAGCTATACTTGAAAAAAAAAACAGAAAAAGCCCTAAAAACCACAGCATATGTCCACAGAGGTCAATTTTCAGCCAAAAGAAATCTTTAGTTGGCTGATGAACAAGAAAGTAGGGAGTCATTATTCTATTAGTCAACTACAACTAAATTTACTAATTAGATAATAGTGTGTGTGTGTGTGTGTGTGTGTGTGTGTGTGTGTGTGTGTGTGTGTGTGTGTGTGTGTGCACGTGTGTGTTTAATTCTATATTTATTTTTAATGTTTCTTTTACTGAGTATTCAAATTGTTAACTAATACTTTTATTAAGTATTTGCAACTAAATAAGACTTCTTAAAATAATTTAAAATGAATACTAATTAACATATAAACCATTAATACATGCCCATAAGTGACTATGGAATCGTTATTTATCTATTTTATACATATACATTACAAATTTAGTTTGAGCTGCTAAAGTATGTCAATCTGTGATCTGGTGTGTAACATTTACATTTACATTTCTTCATTTAGCAGACGTTTTTATCCAAAGCGACTTACAAATGAGAAAATACAAGCAGTGTTAAACACTGGTACAACCTTATACATGACTAAAAGATGATTCCTAAAAAGGTTTTGGTCTGATTTGTCACTTAGCAGCAACAACTATCTTTCTGTTGAGACTTAATGTCTTCAATTGGCCTTTTTATGTTGAAATCAAGTACATAAATCATTGGCTTGAAATACAATTCCACTACAGTATCATTTTCTGTTGAGTGTCTTTAAATGTGAGCTAAATTGCAATTTTAGCTAAATTTTTCTAACAGACTAAACCTTTATGGGGGCGCATGGTGGCTTAGTGGTTAGCATGGTTAACACTGCCAGGGTTGGGGGTTTGAGTCACGCCTCTGCCCTGTGTATGCGGAGTAAGCATGCTGCAGGGCTTTCCTTTGGCACTTTGGTTTCCTCCCCCAGTCCAAAGACATGCATGGTAGGTTGATTGGCGTGTCCATAGTGTCCAAAGTGTATGAATGGATGTGTGAATGTGTATGTGTGATGGATTGGAACCCTGTCCAGGATGTATTCCGCCTTGTGCCCCTTTCCTCCTGGCACAGGCTCCAGGTTCCCTGTGACCAGGTTTAACTTTATGAACAAAAGTAAATTTGGAGAGCAAAATGTGTTATTTTGGAAGTGAAAAAATTTGGGGTCTGGCTTCCTCCTAATCTCTCCACCCTGATTACATTCTCTTTCGTGCCTGGCTCCATTAAGGAGTGCAATGAACAGCACTGTCCCTATCATACACACATGACTGATTTATTGCTGTGACACCGGGTCAGACTTTACTCGCTTCTGTCATATTTTTGTTACAGAAAATTCTAAGATTATGTTATATGTAATAGTATTGTCAGGTTTTCATTGTTTTATTAAATACAATTACATTCTGAGTTAATTAAATTCTGAATTTAACAAATATTTGAAGGAACAACAGAAAGAGCATTTATTTAATCATACTGTAACTTAACTGATCTTAACTTCAAAAGCTTGCCTTCAGATAAAGTGTTCTTTCAGTTTCTGGCTGGTCCTTAAACAAACTATTCCAGACATAACATAGACTAAATATCCTCTTAATGTCCTTTAAAAGAAATACAGGGAATTACAGTCATTTTTTTAAATGTGCATTTAGTGGCAGTCTGGCATTTAAACTTAAGAAGCTGACATGATGGATTTCCATATGTACAGGTGATGACAGATTAACACATTGATTACATGGCTGAAGCTGTACTTACAGAATAAAGCAAATCAAAGACTTTCCATTTTATTTTCATTTTTTTTATGACTAATGCCTGTCTTTCGCTCTCTAAAATAGATTCCTATGAGCTTTTTCATGAGAAATGTTTGCTATTATAAGATAACATATATGACCATGTTTGCTGTATTATTAATTTATTGGTAGCAGGATGGATAACAAATGCCACTGATCTGTGAAGCAGTTATGCAACCCCAGACTTTCATTTTTACATACTTATATATTTATGAATATATCTACAACAAGGCACATGATGTGACCTATTTAGAAAACCTGGTGGACAGTTTCACAAGAAAAATAACTACACCAAATTAATTTTCATTTAAGAAAAAACATCCTGACTGAGATTTTAATTTTCTTGACACTAAAATCTGTTACTCACATGCTTACCAAATCAAGTTAATTAGGAATTCTGTCCTTAGGGCCGTGATCACCCTATTTCTTGAGATCTTCCTTAGAGAATAAAGCATCAGTTGTAATCCAGCTCATCTGTTCCAGATTGATTAATAAATATTCAGGAAATGGGTAAGTAATTGATGACCTGAAAATAAATCGCATCTAAAAGCCTAGTATAAGGGACTTCAACAACATTAACATTTATCATTAAACATTATCATGGAAACATATGCAGTTATAACTGAGTAATTTTATTGCAGTGTAGGAAACAATGCAACTACAATAAACCAAAACAAATAATTTAGCTGTGGTGTGTTAAATACATAAATAATGATAATTAAATTAAAAAAGATATTGCATGCAACATTAAATAGATATGTACTCTAAATGTACCACACATTGTGTGTTTTAAAGAAAAAAGAATGAAAGTCAATTTAAACCACACCCACTCAGGACATGGGAATGTGAAAATTGAATTCTCTTCCATTAGATGTTAACTTCATCTAGGTTTGAAATTTTACAGTAAAACAAATTGGGACTACAAAAAAGAGATCGATTCTTTCTGAAAAATTAAACACAAAATGGATAAAAACATAGTAACAGTAATTATTATAAGATATCTCTCATTCTTGCTGATGGAACCCAGTACTGATACACACTAATACATAGATTTTGTATCATATGATACATACATTTAATTTTTAATTAATTGCTTCATGATATACTGTATGTTATCTTTTTACCTTGACTGGGGATGGATACACTATTTCCCCAATTTTACTCTTCAATTTATAAATTCCACCCCTCTTCACTCTGAAATGCTGTTCATGCCTGTTCTTATCAGCCCATCTAACACCCTACACTTCAATTCATCCACTGAATTGAAGAAAGTGAGCTGCCACAGATCAGGAGCACTGAGCCCTTGCATTCAGTAAGCCAGGGTCAAACAGACAGGAATTATACCAAAGATTGAATTTCTGACAGTCAACACAAAACTCAAGGGAGGAAATGATAGACTACATATATGGTAGCGTGCTGTTGTACTTCCCTGACAATGCTCTGACTTGGTGGCATTTACCGATATGATTAATAATTCTGAGATAAGCAGCCTTATAATCCTAATAACAGCTCAATTTATACAGATAGATTCGATGATCAATTGAAAGGTTAGGTCAGCTTAGCTGTCTTCAGGTGGATAATCCTATTGATCTGTCTATTTAGAATAAAGCCTGGAGGCACCAGAGGAGCTTAAGCATGAGTGTCTTTATCTTGTCTTTTTTTCCCCACCACATGCTAAAGCGGTGAATCACCTCCAGTGACTCTGTGATATCTGTGACAATTTTAAAGTTTCATTTTAGTTGCCTTCCATTGGTGTCATCCTTTAAATTAAAATACACTACTTTAAGTTCACTTTAAAGAAAACAAATGTACATATATATATATATACAGTATATATA
>JAFFST010047161.1:774-11541 GCA_022414735.1 Noturus placidus | reverse complement strand
ACTGGGCAAAAATGGCCTGCATGGCAGAGTTCCAAGGAGAAAACCACTGCTGAGCAAAAAGAACATCAAAGCTCGTCTCAATTTCTCCACAACACATCTGGATGATCCCCAAGACTTTTGGGACAACATTCTGTGGGCAGATGAGACAAAAGTGGAACTCTTTGGAAGGTGTGTGTCCAAGTATATCTGGCGTAGAAGGAACACTGCATTTCATAAAAAGAACATTATACCAACAGTAAAATATGGTGGTGGTAGTGTGATGGTCTGGGACTGTTTTGCTGCTTCAGGACCTGGAAGACTTGCCGTGATAAAAGGAACTATGAATTCTGCTGTCTACCAAGAGATCCTGAAGGAGAATGTCCGACCATCTGTTTGTGTACTCAAGCTGAAACGAACTTGGGTTCTGCAGCAGGACAATGATCCTAAACACACTCGCAAGTCCACCACCGAATGGCTGAAGAAAAACAAAAAGAAGACTTTGGAGTGGCCTAGCCAAAGTCCTGACCTGAATCCTATTGAGATGTTGTGGTATGACCTTAAAAAGGCCGTTCATGCTCGAAAACCCTCTAATGTAACTGAATTAGGACAATTCTGCAAAGATGAGTGGGCCAAAATTCCTCCAGGACGCTGTAAAAGCCTCATTGCATGTTATCGCAAATGCTTGGTTGCAGTTGTTGCTGCTAAGGGTGGCCCAACCAGTTATTAGGTTTAGGGGGGCAATCACTTTTTCACACAGGGCCATGATGGTTTGGATTTTTTTTCACCTTTAATAATAAACACCTTCATTTACAAATTGCATTTTGTGTTTACTTGTGTTGTCCTTGACTATTGTTTAAATTGGTTTGATGTTCCGAAACACTTAAGTGTGACAAACATGCAAAGGAACAGGAAATGAGAAAGGGGGCAAGCACTTTTTCACACCACTGTATGTATATGCACAGCAGTTAGCAAGTGCCTTGGCTGTTATGTTATAAAAGCATTTCTTTTATCAGTGTGCCTCTATATTATCATTAATTTCACCATTATATATCACTATGATTTACCAGCGTTCTTCATTCTTTGCTGTTCACATAAACCAAAGAAGACTTACATGACTTACTATTATGATTAAAAACCCAAAGATGATGAGGTCAGTAGTGCTAATTAAAAAAAAGCATATTGGAACACAATTTCTCAGAAAATCACTTCTGATATAACATCATTTATTTTGAGCTGTAATGACTCTTGAATTGTGAGGCTGATATTATCAAGTCAATATCTCTAGAAAAGCAAACATTTCATTCAACAATTCACATTAGGTTCAGCATTTATTTATACCTTTTATTATTGTCCCTTTTTATGTCTGTTAGAAAGAGAAACAAAGAGAAACACTTAACAAAATAAACCAATAATCAGGTTCAAAATTGCCCAAACCTTTATATATGCATATAACAGATTATTATTGAGTACTGGGTAAAATGTGCACTCTGTCCAAAGGAGCCAAACAGTCTTGATGTTAAAGTGGTAGAACTCTCTGACCTTTCCAACTCCTTGTCTGCAATACACAAATGTGAGACATATGGGATGTGAGTGCATTTTCAAGTGCAATGATTTTAATTGCTTCACCTGGTCTCATTTTTAATGCAAATGTCTTTGACCCAACAAATGACATGAGGAAATGAAATCTGGAGACCGGGACTGGTTTCTTATGCTTCAGCAACTTGTGGTGCCTGCATTGCAGCCCTATTATAATATAACACTGACTCGTGTATTTTTTTCCAGAGGAAAATAGGAGGTGTGTGCCACAGCAATGAGCGCTACAACATATAGAAATAAAATTCCAATGGATGTCTTCTGGAACATAAGTGTGAGTTTGCCATCTGAGTATGATTCGTTTCAATTGGGAGTTACCTAAAAATGTGCAAAGAATTGCAGGATGGTGAACAGGGAGAAACTCACAGCATGGAAAAAAAGTTGAGATGGTTAAAACTTTATGCAATTTAGAAGCAGCAACCTGGTATTGACCAACTGTGACTAGGGAGCCAAGGGGAACCATAGTTCCATCTCTACAGTTCCCTCACAAGAAGGTATTTATAACAATATCTCAGTCTGCTTTAATGACGCCAATCTACATAATTGTAAAGATAAAACAAAACAAGTTCTCAGATAGAAGGCTTTCTAAACTATCAATGTGATTGGTTGAAGTGCATGAAAAGATTTTTTAATTAGGCCATCTTGGTAGCTAGGTAACTAAAATAAAAACCAAAATATATTTGAAACCCACAAGGTTCAGTTGTAAATATCTTTGAAGACACACACATTTCTTACATGGCAAGCAGCCATGGCTGCTGTGGCTCAGGTGATTGTCTACTAATCGTAGGTTTGGTGGTTCGATTCCCAGCCTGCATGACTCCACATGCCGAATTGTCTTTGGGCAAGACACTGAACCATGAGTTGCTCCCAATGGCAAGTTAGCACATTGCATGGCAGCTCTGCTACCATTGGTGTGTGTGTGTGTGTGTGTGTGTGTGTGTGAATGGGTGAATGAGACACAGTGTAAAGTGCTTTGGATAAAAGTGCTATATAAGTGCACTATTTACCTTTTACAAAATCTCAGAATAAGATCAACTTGATAAACAAGATGAAATCATGAAGAACTCGCCTAATATCAGACTGAAATTTGCTCAAATTTAGTCAAACTTCAATATTACTACAAGTTTCATTTTCATGGTTAGGTGTTCATGGTCAGTGGCTGTAACCAAAGGCTAGTGCTTTGGTGTTTTATCCAATTACTTAACACACACTTACAGTGTCAGGTCTACCAGCAGGCCAGCTTGTCCCAAAGGTTCTGCTGCTGTTAGGCTGTTCATGTGGAAATATAATGTATGTCTCACAAGCTTTATTCTGGATGGCACTGGCTTCTCAAAATTTTCTAATGGCTCATAAAAACCTGTGAAATGTAACAGATCCCAATGAAGATAACTAAAATGCAAAAAAGATTGCTTGTACATGTTAGTTATATTAGTAAAAATATGGCAGATATCATTGTAGTATTCTCTTGACCATCAATGCATTGGAAACCAGGTGAAGGACACTGTAATTTTAAATGCAACATAAAGAATGCATTTGTCATGCTGCAGCAAAATGAGAAAGCAGGGTGGTGTCAAGGCAAATAAATTGATTTAACACCCTCTTTAACACCCACTTACCAAGCCTGAAATTTAATGCCATGGATAGCAATTGTGTATATGAGTTAATATGACTGAAGGGCAAGGCTAATTCATGAAAGTCCCTTTCTGACATTAATAAAACAATAAAACATATCTCATGTCCCATCCATTTTCTGTACCACTTATCCTGCACAGATTTGTTGGGGACCTGGAGCCTATCACAGGAACACAGGGCACACCCTGGACAGGGGGGACAATTGCACACACATTCACACATAAAGACAATTTGGAGATGCCAGTTAGCCTACAATGCATGTATTTGGGCTGGGGGACTAAGCCAGAGTACCTGGAGGAAACCCCTGAAGCACAGGGAGAACATGCAAACTCAGAGGTGGGTTTCAAACCCCCAACCCCAGAGGTGCATGGTGAAAGTACTATCCACTAAGCCACCGTGTCCCCCATGAAAGTGCGTAGAATTTTGATTTTTTTTTCTCCATAGTATCTCCCAACCAGGTAAATACAGCATTTAAATGACTTGTAAGACTGATATTGATGATTTCTACATTACAAACCAATTGTAGACATTTAAGAATACTTTTTCTTAATCTATCTTGCATGTATTGTTAATCCTTAAAGCCTTACATTTAGCTCTTTTATGCAAAGTCAACACAGTTAAGCAACAAGGATAAGTTTGGCATTCCCTCATTTCAGACATTGTGTCAAATATTGTTTTTTGAATAAACAGTGAAAGAGCTTTGTGTGTGTTCCTGCTGAAAACCTGGCTGCACATTCTTTGGTGGGATTTCAGGGGAGCTTTACTGTAGATATGCAGATTTTGTAAGGCCAAATGCCAGGAAGAGAATGAGGTAGCTATTACTATTTATTATATGCTGAGAATCAAATTTGTCTATGAAAGACACATCTGTGAAGGTAAGCAGAACTCCTTGTACAGATATTATATATATTTAAAAAAAAGTGTGTGCTTTTAGTTACCCCTTAAAATGTTTATATGATGTAGATGGATTTCTTCAAGATATTCTAGATAATTTTTGGCTCTCCATCAAAAATCTGATAGAAAGAACATCTTCTGAGACATTCAATCAATCTATCAAGGGTCTTCTCCTGACAAGGTAGATAAACCAATACAAAAATATTTGTGGCCATTGGAGAAATGTCAAAAATTGATGTCACATTAGATTTCTTCTGTTAATGACTGGCCACCATGTAGCTAAGAAAGATAAGGCATGAGAGGTGGTAATGGTTTAATAAGACATGCTTGTATTAGTTATCTCTCTGATATGCACTGGTGAGTGTATGTATGTTCTTTTGGAGTCAGAGCATAGAGAGTTACCTTGGAATGCTTTCCACACTATAAATTCTGTCAAAAGCATCACCAAATCCCCAGCTGATATATTTTTTTCTTCGATCTCTAATAAAGTTGTGGGGAAAATTATATTTGACAGGAAAATCTCAGAGACATGAACGAATGAAACTCAGTAAAAAAAATGTTCTGCTAAAATTATCCACTGAACAACGGGTGATGAATGTATATTTTTGGACTCTATTTATATGCGCGCACAAAACGTAAAGATCGCCAAGCTATCCCAACACCCAGTGAACATTCATACAGTATGTATGTTGTATTATCCTGTCAGGATTATAAAAAATCTGATGGAATTAAGGATAATACTGATACAGTGGATTAAGGCTCCCAGGAGCACCCTGGGGTTGGTTGCTATTAGAGTGCTGAATTTTGTTTCTCAGCATGTCAGGTGAAAGGCTTGACCAGCTTATTATGAATACTAATAAACTAATTACTAATACAGGGTAGGATCCCACTTGGCTCTCAAAACAGCCTTAACCTTGAGACAAGGTTCATTACCATGCTAGAATAAACCTTTATGAGATTGATAAAGTGTAGCCATTAAATGGATGGATATGGTCAGCAACAAGATTCAGGTACTCTGCAGCATGTAAACAATGTTTGATTGGTATTAAGGGGCCCAGTGTGTTCCAAGAGAATATTCCCCACACCATTACACCACCACAAGGAAAGTTGCGTCCATGGATTCATGCTGGCGAATTTTGACCTTGCCATCTGCTTGTAGATTCATCAGACCAGGCAAAAAATTTTCAGTTATTAACTGTCCAGGTTCAGTAAACCTTTGCCCACTGTAGCTTCAAATACCTGTTCTTGACTGACAGGCATGGACCCTGGTGTAGTTTTCTGCAATTGGAGCCCATTCTCCTCAAGGCTGAATATGTAGTGCATTCTTAGATGCTTGTCTGCACTGCAAAGAGTGGTTATTTGAGTTACTGTATCGAGCAACTCCTCGAGTCATTCTCCTCTGAACTCTCTCAACAAGGCATGTCAGGCCTGCAGAACTGTTGTTTACTGGATGTTATTTGTTTTTCATTCCATTCTTTGTGAACTCTAGAGACTGTTGCGTGTTGTTACGCCTCGCCAACGGATTGCATTGCGAAAGACGAAAAGACAAAGCATTTAAGTTTAGCATGTTAAGCGGTCTTTGTTCCGCCTTGACTCTTGTTCCAAGTTTTCTCGTAACACTTCGTATAGACCGCGTCACCCTGTGTTTGTATCTTGTTTGTTTATTAATAAAAGACAGCACTCCTGCGATTACTTCCTGTTTGAGTCCCATTCCATAACAGAATAACACGCCATACAATAGAAGTAGCAGGGGAACCCGGAGCCTAAGAGATTCGTTGCTTCCCGAGGATGGAGGAGTTCTGGAAGAAGAGTTGTTGTATTGATGTAGCAGTGCCGTGTATCACGAAACAGGTGGCATAGCTCGAGCTGCTGTGGCAAGCTAGGCTAGGCGCCACACTGATGTTCACGGCGCTCCAGGAGCACATCAACCAGGAACAAGCTGAGCTCAAGTACCTGACGGAGCAACAGGTGCTGCTGCAGCAAGCCGTGCTACACGCCATGTTGTCTCCCGTGCCAAGTATCCTGTCCCCGCTGCCGGAGAGCCTCCCATGGCAGGTGAATTACGCCACACTGCCCAGCCTGGAGGTAAAGGCGAACCCAGAAATTTTTTTGATGAGGGCAACAATGACAGCAGAGCTCCGGCCTGAGGCATGCAGGGAGGTCTCAGCCATGGAGCTCCAGCTAGAGGTGAGCATGGCAACCTATGGCCCTCCATCTCCAGTCAGCACAGCAGCCGCAGAGCTCCATCCTGAGACCTACGGGGAGGTCTCAGCAGCTGAGGAGGCCGTTCCGCTGCCCTGCACAGCCAAGGAAGCTGTGCCACTATCCAGCCCAACCGGGGAGGCCGCCCCGCTGCCCTGCACAGCCGAGGAGGCTGTCGCTGCTGTCCAGCCCTGCTGGGGAGGCCGTCCCGCTGCCATGCGTACCAGATCCGCTGGGGGCAATGGCCTGCATTCCAGATCCGCCAGGGGCGGCACCCTGCATTCCAGAGCCGCCAGGGGTGCCGCCCAGTGTCCCAGAGCCACCGGGGGCGGTGTCCAGTGTTCCAGAGCTACCGGGGTGGGGTCCAGCGCTCCAGTGCCGCCGAGGGCGGTGTCCCAACTTTCAACTCCGGTGGGGGTGTCGCACCACCAACCTGCTGCCAGACGGAGTCTGCCTCGTTTCCTGTGCCAGCAAAGGGACAACTCTCCCAAGGGGGTAACATTGGAAGGGTTTTTTTTTTTGGTGCTCTGGGAGGTGTTCTGTTATGCCTCACCAGCAGATGGCATTGTGGCGCTGCCACGGACTAACCACGTGACTCTTGTTTTGTTTTCATTCGCTTCCTACTTGGACATTGAATCAAGTAAAATGATTTGCCCCAGGTGTCTATGTTTTAGTTTGATTATGTTTCTTATTTAAACCCTTCGTGTCTAAGCGTATGTTGCGTGTTATTAGTTGTAGTAGTAGTGGTAGGTAACATCACTGTGTGAGTAGCATCTGTTATAAAGACAAAGCATTTAAGTTTAGCATGTTAAGCGGTCTTTGTTTTCATGTCATTTGTTCTGCCTCGACTCTTGTTCCAAGTTTTCTCGTAACACTTCGTATAGACCATGTCTCCCTGTGTTTGTATCTTGCTTGGTTATTAATAAAGACAGCACTCCTCCGATTACTTCCTGTTTGAGTCCTGTTCCGTAACATGGGTAAAAATTTGAAGAGATCTGCAGTTTCTGAAATACTTAAATCAGCATATTTGGGCTCAACAAGTGTGAGACGGGACCACAAAAATTGACGGGTATCTGTATGATTTGATGCATTGTGCTGCTGCCATGAAGATGCCATTAGAAGAATTAAGATAGTTCTCCAGATATGAAGCAGAATCCTTGGCCTTTTCAGTTTAAAATCCAAGAATCCTCTGCAAATAACGACTGACATAGAGACCTACATAAAGAATGAAACTTCACAGGACATGAAACACTTGATCTTAAAAGAGACCTTGCAGAGACCATGTACAGATCCTTCCTTTTACCAGATAGGGATGCTTACCAATGTTTACTGAATCAATAAAGGGGATCAATAAAGTATCTATCTATCTATCTATCTATCTATCTATCTATCTATCTATCTATCTATCTATCTATCTATCTGACTAAACTACTGGTATGCACCCAAGTTGAACATTTCATAGCAGTAGTCTCTTCACTGATCAGTAAGCATCCCTGTCTAGAAGAAGGAAGAGCTAGGGAATAGGGAGAAAAAAAATATTTAAGATGATAAATTCTTATTTAAAAAGACTTAGACGAATTGGATTTTTCAGATGTCACAATTAAGGGTAATAAGTCAAGGAATGATTGTCCAGGACTGGTATCATGATAGAAAAATATCAGAATTCTCCAAATGATCAAATGCAAACAACCTTGAAATAGTTAGACAAGGGCTTAAAACTGAAGTCAAGAATAGGATAATTCAGCTTTGTGTAGAGAAAATGATTCTCTTTAAGATGAAAAGAAACTGTTAAAACAACAACAACAACAACAACAACAACAACTGTCACGCTGGGTTGAATGAAGCGGAAACAGGCGCAGACTGGCTTTTCGCTGATTTATTGGATAAATTCTCAGATCAAAATAAATAAGGCAAATACCAACACGATACTCCGAAAAAAGGACTAGGACATGAAAACAAAACCTGCTTCTCAGGCACATAAACAAGGAACAAAGCCTACTTCTCAGGCTGATTACCTAAACACGGTGACAGGAGTCTTTAAATACACTCACACACAACGAAAGACAACCATGACATGCTTAACCGGCTCTATATATACTCCCTCAGTGCTCATTAACTAAAATAAGAAACAGGTGCCGGAGTCCATATGTCCCAGAGTGAATCCATGTGACCTGCAGTGCCCGATGGGAAATGGAGTCCACCGGCACACTGGGGTAAAGACACACCAAGTCCAGGTGCTAGGGATAATCCCTGCCAGCGCTCGGCCACCAGAGGGCGCCAGATCCATCCTAGGTGCAGTGCCACAGCTGGCCAACAGGGGGAATCGTGACAACAACAACAACAACAACAAACAGAGTAATAGATAGTTGAACGTTGTCAATGATTTCTTTTATTATATTATGACTACTTTTAAATTCTACCACTGTTGCTAGTTGCTAGTAAGAGCATGTACTCCCTTTATTGTTCTTTTTTTTCTTATTTCTTTTTCTTTGCTGTTTTAATTCTCACATTTACTCCCTGGATTTAGCATTATGGTACTCTCTGAAATTCTGAAAAAAAAAGCGTATGCTAAAATGCAGTAAATGTAAGGTTGCCAGAAAAAGACTTTGGCTCTGAACCAATACATTGCTCAACTGACTGAGCTCTATAAAGCTAAGAAAGGAACAGTTTCCTTATGAATACTTGTCTCTCAGCTTTTTTCATCACCTTATGCAAATAATTTGTTGCTACCTCCAGGTATAAATGCATGAAATCAGTACAAACACACATGAATGTTATAAAACATTCCTTGCCTTTTTGTTTGTTTGTTTGTTTGTTTATTTTGGAAATATTTGAAGTGAACACTTTAGCACAGTATATATCATTTTAATGTATTTCAATTTAATCTTCTCCTTAAGTAATGAACTAATTTTGATACAAACACAATGATCTACCAAACCTTAATTTTTTTTTCCAAAATATGTTTGAGCAATCAAAGTTCCCCCCCAGGGCGCTCCTCCCGGAGCGCTGTCAGACAGAGCCCCTGTTGGCGGTCCCGGTCCCCAGGGAAGAATGTTCCAGGCAGAATCCAGGGGCCGAGGCAGTCCTGGTCGGGTAGTCAAGGGCTGGAACTTTCCTCCCGGAGATGGAGTCCGAGGTGCAGCCTCTGTTGGCTCAGGAACACCTGACGCCTCCCACAGAGGCTCCGGAACACAGGATGCTCTCCCTTCGGTCTCTGTCGTACTGGATGCTGCCCGGTTAACTCCAGGTTGGACCGTCACCGGGCCTGGACACAAAAAGGCAGAGGTCACTGGGCTTACCTCTCTCAAAGGCTCGGGGGCACAGGACGCCGCCTCCTGCCGGGACGCTGGAACGCATGACGCCGCCTCCTGCCGGGACTCTGGAACGCAGGACGCCGCCTGCCGGGGCTCAGGAACGCAGGACGCTGCCTGCCGTGGCTCAGGAACGCAGGACGCCGCCTGCCGTGGCTCAGGAGTGCAGGACGCCGCCTGCCATGGCTCAGGAGTGCAGGACGCTGCCTGCCGTGGCACAGGAATGCCGGACGCTGCCTGCTGGAACACAGGAACACCGGACGCCGCCTCCTACTGGGCTGATACCTCCCCCTCGGCCTCTGTAGTGTTGGAGTCTGCCCTGTTAGCTCCCGGCTGGATCACCGCCGAGCCTGGACACAAAACAGCAGAGGTCACTTGGCTTACCTCCCACAGGGGCTCGGGAATGCAGGACGCCACCCGCCGAGACACAGGAACGTCGGACGCCACCCGCCGGGACTCAGGAACGCGGCCGGCTCGTCCGCTTCCTGAGGGACTGAGACCCCCCTCTCGGTCTCTGTGGTGCCGAGAGGGGGGTCTCCCAGGTTAGCCTCTGGCTGAGGTTCCAGGGTGTGCTGTGTGACCAGTGGTTCAAGGGCATGGGCTTGGATGTGGCTCTCCGACGTGGACGAGACGGAGCTCGTGGACAGAACTTGATTCGTGGACAAGACGGGGCTCGTGGACAAAACTGGGCTCGTGGACAAAACTTGACTTGTGGACGAGACGGGGTTCGTGAACAAAATGGGGCTCGTGGACGAGACGGGGCACATGAACAACACTGGGCTCGTGGACGAGACGGGGCTCGTGGACGAGATGGGGCTCATGAACAAAACTGGACTCGTGGACGAGACGGGGCTCGTGGTCGATACTTGACTCGTGGACGAAACTGGACTTGTGAACAAAACTGGACTCGTGAACGTGCCTGGGCTCTGCGGCCGGGACGTGCCCGGGCTCTGCGGCCGGGACGTGCCTGGGCTCTGCGGCCGGGACGTGCCGGGGCTCTGCGGCCGGGACGTGGACGTGACGGGGCCTTCAGGCGAGCACTGGGGAGAGACAGGGCCTTCAGGCGAGCAATCAGGCGAGACGGGGCCTTCAGGCGAACACTGGGGCGAGACGGGGCCTTCAGGCAAGCACTGGGGCGAGACGGGGCCTTCAGGCG
>JAFFST010047160.1:222848-236242 GCA_022414735.1 Noturus placidus | reverse complement strand
TTGGTTTGATGTTCCGAAACACTTAAGTGTGACAAACATGCAAAGGAACAGGAAATGAGGAAGGGGGCAAGCACTTTTTCACACCACTGTATATCCTTAAGGGTTTTTGCAGACAAACATGAGATACTTTAGGTTACTAGATCGAGCTGTCGAGCTTAATACCAACAGATACTTGCTGTAACGTAGAAAGACATTTCTGATGTTATATTTACGACATTTCAGAATATTATCTAGACAAATGTTCATGAACCCAGATTTGACTAGGTTTTCTGAAAAGGACATGTGATACTCCACGTTCCACGTTGTGTTTCAAGTTGTCCATTATAAAGACTAGTATTTTCCATATTCCTGCTTTCTAAATGGGACAGCCTTTATATTGACAGCACAAACACTGCCAAGTAATATATGTAAATGTCAGCCTTATCATGGAAATAATACAATTATGCATATAGGAAAAAATTCAATTTCCCCTCCTGGCTCTATATGTATCTGTTTTGATTGAAGTTTGAGTGAGGAAGTAGCATTAATCCATCAGATTAAGTAGCACACCCGCGCAAAGCAGAATTTTTATCCATCCACACTGCACTGGATTAAGATACTATTTTTGTAATATAGGCTCATTATAATTTAGTTTTGTCAATAAGGCTGAGATTGGAGTTTGGATGGAGCAGATTCTTTTTTCCTGGTTTTAGTTGTTCCATGCAATTAACCACACAGTTGTAGGATCTCTACAGCCTGTGAAGGATTTTTTCAGACATTTCACATCTATCCAACATACTATACTATTAATATTATTAATATTTATAACACCACAGTCATGTAATATGTGTAACTTATTCTATTTTGTGTTCATAAATCATTACATATACAGTAGATCTGTTACAGCAGCAAATAGGGAGACCAGCTCATATTAATATTAACAATCTGGTTGTGATGATCATGTGGCCACAAATTTTTGCCCATATAGTGCGTCATATAACTGATTATTGGCACATGCCTAATTTTATTACATAGTTGCACTCATAGTAGCAACATTAGCTGCGTTTACATGGACAACAATAATCCACTCTTAATCCAATTAAGACCATACTCTAATTAAGAAACTACCATGTAAACAGCAATTTTTACTTACCTTAATGTAATTAAGGTCATAATCGAAGTAAGCAATAATCTGATTAAGACAGGTGGAGTAGCGTTTTAGTCGCATTATGGACGTGTATTACAGACATGTAAACACCTTAATCACATTATGAACGTCATTTCACCGCATTTTGCGACAGGATGTGATCACACGACAGTTTTACGGCGAACAAGAGTTCGGCCGCGTCACTAATACATGTATCTCGGCTACTATATAGACGGTAACTACATGATTTGGGACACACGCATGGATTATTAGCATGTATAGCTTGACAAATAATTAACGACACTTTAAGCGTTCGTAAAAATTTTTAATAAAAACCACCCAAAACTGTATACGGTCCCATAAAGAAGACGAACTGTATGTTGATATGTGAATTATGATCTATAACATTCAAAACGGGAACATGAAAGGAGTATTCTAAAAGCGACTCATGTAAACACCTTAATCACATTATTATCTTACTTAGATTAAGGTCAATAATTAGATTATTGCTGTCCATGTAAATATAGTCACTGTGAAGTTTGCCAGGGAAAAAAAAACATTTAGTTAATATTTCTGTTTATAATTACTAAATATTTGTGATGCAGCAGGTAGTCTGTCAGATACAATACATTAATTAGAACCTTTTTTAAATATAGAACTTACATTTGGTGACATACACTAATGTTTTTAGCTTTCTAATTTTTAGAGGTAAAACTTTCATATATATTCCAGAGTCAGATTAATTTTGTGATTATTTCAGGTCAGTAGTTCTATTTGTGATCAAATGATTCTGAATCTTGTTCTTAAAGATTCACTTCAGTGTTTGTTTTGTAATTAATTACGTTTGCAGAAACCAAAGGTGAGATTTGGCTAAATGTGTTACTAATAGTGCAACACTTGTATCAGTTATAAAGCTTGTTGTTAGTGTTACTGTACTGTCCAATTGTTCTTTATAACAGAGGTGTTAATTGACAATACTGTATTTTTAGAATGGTGTGGAATTGCATACATGCCAAAGTCCAGTCATAACAAGCAATGTCTATGTCTCACACATATTAAAGAGCTCAATACATGCTTACAAATACGCATTGTTTAGTCATTGCCTTGGGTCTTGACCTAACCTTTTTGTGACTTATTGTTTAATGAAACTAGACTTGTTTTGGGGCAGTGGCTGCATATTTGCTTTGTTTTTGGTTTATCTTCAAGAAAGTTCATCACATGTCTGCTGGCTTAGTCACTTTTACTTCAAAACACTACACTCACCAGCCACATTATTAGGAACATCTGTACACTTGCTTATTCATGCAATTATCCAATCAGCCAATCATGTAGCAGCAGTAAAATCATGCAGACACAGGCCAAGAGCTTCAGTTAATGCCAAAACTTTAATTAAGTGGAAAAAGTGAAAATGTGATCTCAGTGACTTCGAGTGTGGCATGGTTGTTGGTGCCAGACAGGCTGATTTGAGCATTTCAGAAACTGCTGATCTCCTGGGAGTTTCACACACAGCAGTCTCTAGAGATTACAGAGAATGGTGTGAAAAATAGAAAAGCATCCAGTGAGCAGTGGCTCTGGAAGTGGAAATGCCTTGTTGATGAAAATGCCATAGCTTAAGCTGTATTACTGACCATCTGCATCCTTTATGGCCACAATTTACCCATCTTAGAATGGCTACCTTCAGCAAGATAATGCACCATATCACAAAAACTAAACATGTAATTCAATGGCCACTCCTGTCACCAGATCTGAATCCAGCAGCATACTTTTGAGAAATTTGCAGCATGACTGTGCACTTGACAAATCTGCAGAAATTATATTATTATATGCAACAATTAAATGTCAACCAGAATCTCAAAGGAATCTTTCCAACATCTTATGAAATTCATGCCATGAAGAATTCAGTCTGTTCTTAGATCAAATGTGGGTTCTACTAAAGATCTGGTGAGACTCTGTGGCTTCCCATTATATGTAAATGTGAGAAATTTCTTTTAAAATTCAGCCTGCTGATCAGTGAGTTGCCTCTACTTGCCTGTCATTTAAGTACATGTATGCATGTGTTCTGAATCTGAGTTTCAAAACAGGTTGTTTCAGGTAACGTCTACCAAAAATTCTGACTATATCTTTAAGACATAGTATTGACGATTTGAAGTTGTTATGAATATGTTGTTATAGAGCACTGCTCTGCGTTGTTTAGCATTTCCCATCCATTTCAAATGATGAAGCGTTCTATTTCCATAATCTGAAAATCCGTTCTGTGCGGATCCGCCTAATCAACCTTTAAGAATAAACATCAGGAGCAGCCGGTTTCTGTCACATAGGTGTCCATGAATCCTGTCCCTTATGATAACGCATGATACACATTAGGTCAGTGATATAAAGCATTATTATTAACACTGGATTAATTGGCTATTCAAATAATTAATAATATAATCCTTGGTTCAGCACATACACACACACACACACACACACACTTGAGCTTTCATCTCCGGTTACACTTAATATGCTGCTTAGAATAATAATCACAGAACACCAAAAAGTGCTCTGGAGGATACTGATGACTGCAGAGTGTCTTCGGAATTTGTACAGGCTGGTAATGAAGACATGACAGACATTATCCTATGAATATGAATAGGGTTCTTAATCCAAGGAGGAACGGTAGTCTTCCTAATCCTGTCTGAGGAGACAATCTCTGAAGTAATAAACCAGTCCCAAAAGCCATCAAATGCAAATTATTGTCAGACTGCTTAAACATGTGGTGCAGACAAGGTTATTTGCATAGGAACTGTTAACTATTAACTTTGGACTTTCTCTACCTGTAAGGGTGCTTTCAGAGATGCAGTGTTTGGTCCATTTGAATTGAACCCTGGTAAGCTTTCTCCCTCAGTGTGGTTCATTTAGGCAGATGAGAACAAAGAGCAAACACACTTGGGTGTGGACTAGAACAAAGAGCATCCAAGAGCATCTGAGCGAGGTTTTCTCAGTTTGCTTCCAGTTGAATCGTAGTGAGGGTTGATTGCAATGAGAAAGGAAGTCATATGGGTAAATATTTTTTGTTCGCCCACAAATTGCATGGTTTGATACAAAATATTGTTTAACACATGTACATATTCAGTGGTGCTTGAAAGTTTGTGAACCCTTTAGAACATTCTACATTTCTGCATAAATATGACCCAAAACATCAGATTTTCACAAGTCTTAAAAGTAGATGAAGAGAACCCAATTAAAATGGCGCACTTTTATAGTGATTTTATCCAAAGTGCATTACACTGTGTCTCATTCACCTATTCACACACACACCAATGGTAGCAGAGCTGCCATGCAAGGCGCTAACTTGCCATCGGGAGCAACTTTGGGTTCAGTGTCTTGCCCAAGGACACTTCGGCATGTTGAGTCATGCGGGCTGGGAATCGAACCGCCAACCTTACGATTAGTGGATTAGTGGACAACCCGCTCTATTGACTGAGCCACAGCCGCCCCCATATTAAACAAATGAGACAAAAAATATTATACTTGGTCATTTGTTTATTGAGGAAAATGATCCAATATTATATATCTGTGAGTGGAAAAAGTATGTGAACTTTTGTTTTCAGTATCTGGTGTGACCCCTTGTGCAGCAATGACTCACAACTAAACATTTACGTCAAGTGTTGATCAGTCCTGCACATCGGTTTAGAGGAATTTTAGCCTGTTCCTCAGTATAGAACAGTTCTGAGCTGTTGGTGGGTTTCCTTACATGGACTGCTTGCTTCAGGTCCTTCTACAACATTTCTATTGGATTAAGGTCAGGATTTTGACTTGGCCATTTCAAAACAGTAACTTCATTCTTCTTTAACTGTTCTTTGGTAGAACATCTGTCATCAGTTATGTTTTTGCTTAGGGTTGAAGTCTTACTGCATGACCCATTTTCTCTTGCGATTCCGATCCCATACAGGTGTCCTGATATTTTCCTTTAAAATTCGCTGATATAATTCAGAATTCATTGTTCCATCAATGCTGACAAGCCTTCCTGGGCCTGATGCAGCAAAACGGGCCAAAGCCATGATACTACCAGATGGGATAAGGTTTTCATGCTTGAATACTGTGTTTTTTTCTCCAAACATAACACTTCTCATTTAAACCAGACATTTTGGTCTCCTCTGTCTAAACAACATTCGTCCAATAGCCTTCTGGCTTGTCCCCATGATTTTGAGCAAACTGCAGATGGGCAGCAGTGTTCTTTTTGGACAGCAGTGACTTTCTCCTTGCAACCTTTCCATGCACATCATTGTTGTTGAGTGTTCTCCTGATGGTGGACTCATGAACATTAACATTATGAGAGAGACCTTTAGTTGCTTAGAAGCTACCTTGGGTTCCTGACCTCGTGGACTTGTACACATCTTGCTCTTGGAGTGATCTTTGTTGGTTGATTAGTCCTGTAGAGGGTAACAATGGTCTTGAATTTCCTCCATTTGTACACAATCTGTCTGACTGTGGATTGGTGGAGTCCAAACTCTTTTTATAACCTTTTCAGCCTGATGAACATCAACTATTTTTCTGAGGTCCTCAGAAATCTCCTTTTTCCATGCCATGATACACTTCCACAAACATGTGTTGTGATATATATATATATATATATATATATATATATACCCTGACCTTCGACACCAGTGGGGGTGGTGTTCCAGCCACTTGCTGCCCGGCAGAGCCTGCCTTAGTTCCTGTGGCAGCAAGGGAACATTCTTCCCAGGAGCCCAGGACCCCAATTGGAGGGGGGTTTGCGGTTGGTGTTCAGGGACGAGCACCATTTGGAGGGGGCTTCTGTCACGCCTTGACCAGCACAAACTTTGCCGGGTCATGTGACTTCCTAGTGTGATTTCTAGTCATGTTTGGAAGTTTGTTAGCGCTAGCACTAGATGCTTCATGTCTTGTATCCTTGTTTCAGGTTATAGACCGAGTACCCGTGTTTTTGTTTCTGTTGTGTTTTTCTTTTGAATAAAGATCTTCTCCTGCAATTACTTCCTGCCTCCTCCACCTCCGTGACAGTCTGTGTGAATTTTCGGGGAGACACGGTTACAGTATTTTTGGTTAGTCTTCTCTTTGTAACTGCAAGATGACTCAAAGGCTTCATCTCCTTCCATCACACTCATCAAGTACATCCTGAGTGATTAAAGTGCACATATTTAACATATATATTTTATTCATTTACACTGTTATTTTGTGTTGATGTGCACTAGCTAAAACTATGTTCACTGTTAACCTACAACAAGTGACGTGCATATGTATGTATTGGGAGAATTTACTGTTCGTGGTAGCTCGATGGAAATGTCGCTGATGTGATTAGATTACTCACTGCAGCAGAAGAATTATATACATCTAATTTTCGTCCCTCCATCTAGCCAGCATTTTCTACACCAATCATCAAAACATGCTATTATGTAGAGCTCCATCCAGCTCCATTTTAGTAATTATCAGCTCCTGCAGGTCAGGATTTTGTGACTGTGATCCATTGCTGGATCCATTGCTGAATATGATTTATATGTCTTGCTTTTGTTGGACATAGCCTGGCGAGACAGGTAATGCAGATATTACAGTGGCTCCAGTCACTTGTCAGTCTGTATATTCAGGTTTATGGAGTAACACTTGACTCGGGGCCATTTGCATGGATACATTTTATGGTTCAATGATTCAGTCTGCCTGGACCTGCATTAGCAGTGGCCCATGAATGTACCGTAAAGAGTATACTAAAGGGCAGCTCTTCTCAGACTCAGCGTGGTGAATTACTGAATACAGCATGGGTAGTTAACAGTGCGTTCTCACCTATTAGTTTGTCTGCTGAGTCTGAAAGCACAGGCACACATGAAGATCACATGTATAGACTTGTATATCACATGTATATACTTTGGAAACATTTATAGACTTGTTCCTCGAAGGTCAGTTTATCTTTTTAAAAAAATTATCCACAACCCCTAATACACATCATGTTTGGTTAAATAAAATGTGCAAGGGCTCACTTGGAAGTAGCCTGAGTTCATCTGTCCCATGTTGTCTCGGATCAGGTCCAGTTGTTTGATCCACAAATTCCATGTTTATGCCTGCCTAAATGAAATGCGCCAAGGTTTCGATTTGGTCGACATTTTGGAAAACACATAACATATTTTAAAATCTTATATAAGATCAACATAACATGTAAACAGGCAAAGAGACAATAACCAATAGGGCTTTCATATGATACAATATGATTTTGATTTATAAGGAAATTATTTGATACTTGACGATACCACTGAATCTGCTAGGATGCATAGCCTATTAAATTATTTACACATCAGTTCATACATATGAATTCTTTTTTGCATATCAGTTTATGCTTTTTCAGCAAAAATTAATTTATGATTGTTGCAATGGTTACAATCATGGCTTTTTAAAACGAAGTATCAAGCCACATCATTAGATCGTTACATCACGAATAACCAAAGAAGATTATACAAAGTAAATGGAAAGAACACGGATACTAGTTGGGGCACTAGACAGTAGCAGACAGTGAAAATGGTTAGATTTTAACTGGGGTTTTAAGGCTGTGATGGAGGGGATGTTGCAGAGGCTCTGTGGGACAGAATTCTAGAGTTCAGGTGCCACAACGCTGAATGCCACCCACTGAGGAAGTCAAAACTTAGGAATGACAAGGAAATAATTGCTGGAAGATCTGAGAGTACGGTAAGGTGCACTTAAATGGAGTAGTTTAGTCAGATATTGAGGGCCTTTATATAAAGAGCTTTAAATGTCAGAAGATGAATTTTGAATTGAATGTGAACTGTAACCCATCCAGTGCATGTTCTAAAGGGCAGGGATGATATAAACATGTACATTAAATTTGCTCTTGTTTGAGATCTCCATGGTGTAAAATTTTATGTCTGTTACGGGGGTGGGCAGATTACTAGCCTGGGCCACTGGGACAAGAAGATTACGTGTTAGCGCTATTAGTTTTAATTTACAGTTGCCCAGCAGATATGTAGGTTCTGTAGGATGGCGGGCTTGCTATTGACTTTTTGAACTATACCAAATAATGTTTTTTAAAAATTTGATATGTATATTTAAACAAAATGTGCTTCATAATGGTGTGACACAACTCAATGCTGTGCGCACCACACATATCAGCTTTAACTCAGATTAATTAGTGTGTATGGATGACATAGGACTCTTTCTGAATCAGGAATATTTAGGTGTGTGGGAAAAACTGAAACAAAAACGTAGCAAAATAAAGTGTAGCACCATTTGTTGCCTAATTTTATACTTCAATAAGTAATAGAAACCTGACAGGGCTAATAGCTAATGTATGTGTTCCATGACTTGAATTGTGACTCTTCCTGCCTCAGCACTACTCACTATTTATTCCAAGGTGTGAAAGATAAGAAACAGAAGTCCCAGTGCTGCTGACAGCTTTGTTCTAAAGCTTAATATAGTCTCTCTGTGTTTATATTTCTCTGGTCATGCCCATTTATATCCTAAGTTGTGACTGGAGAACTAAAACTGCCATCCACGACAACGCATCATTGACTCCAGTGACAGATAATGTCTTTGCAGCTTTCTGTTGGATTTTCTTTCCACTCTCTTTCTCTTGCTGGACTAAGAAAAGTACATGCCATTGGTGACGCAATTAATATCAGCAAACTGTTTGTGTTAGGACTTACTCTGACGTAGATCAGCTTTTCTGCTTTGTATGCTTCACCTAACAAAGATATATCAAGGGGAGGGAACAGCTATAAAGCGATCATGATATGCAATAACATCCTAAAACCTAAAGCCTCCTTTGTTTCAATAAACTTTACAAGCTGGTGTAGTGGGTGCAGTTTTTAGAGAATCAACGTCCCTCAGATAGGAAGTGCTAGTGGTTAAATATATAATGTATACCTGGCAGCTAGAACGCAGTATAAAATCAGCTCTCATATAGGGATTGTAATCTTTTTTTTTTTAAGTAACAATTTTGAGGTGGAAGTGGGGCTTGTCATCTTTATAGAAAGGAGATAAATAAAGATCTCCATCACCTCATAATAAGAGAACAAGGAATAACCTTTCAACTTTTTTATTTTATGTTGTGTTAAGCCAAGGTTGTAGTTGCTGGCAGATACTGGAAACAATTTTTTTGAATGTTAAATCTACAATAAACTATGAACATTTTGATAAACATTATAATGTGAATTTTTATAATTGTATATGAACACACCATTCACTTTATGAATTATCATTCCTTATATAGTGCATTCTAAGTATGTTTTGTGACACGATACAGTGCCAGTAACAAACCCAACCCCACTTTGCATAGCACATTATGATTAATCATAGGTACAATGCCTTGCTGTAATGTTTTTTTCATCTGATAATGCCATCCAGAAGTGAACACAGTCTGAGGGTATAAGAGCGTGTAATTAGATCTAGAATGAAGAGCCCAAACCTAATAAGATGTTGCATTGCCTGAATAAACGGAGCAGTTTATTGTGTTACTAATAGTAGTTGAGTGCTACCACTTTTTTGGTCCAGCTGAAGAAGATGAAGTCATCTGCTTCTGTTGCTAGCTCATAATTGTTTTGGGTCTGCGGAAAATATAATGACCTAATGGAAGGTCAGAGAAAATTTTGTAAAGTGTTTTATTTATTTATTTTTCTTTTAGAAAAAAATAATTTATCAATTTGTATAGCGCTTTTTACAATGGACATTGTCTCAAAGCAGCTTTACAGAAATATCATTTTTACATTTACAAGCGACTTACTAATGAGAGCACACTCCACACCAATGGTAGCAGAGCTGCCATGCAAGGTGCTAGCTTGCCATTGGGGGCAACTTGGGGTTCAGTGTTTTGCCCAAGGACACTTCGGCATGGGTTCACCCGGGCCGGGATTCGAACCGCCAACCCCACGATTAGTGGATTAGTGGACAACCCGCTCTACCGACTGAGCCACAGCCGCCCGAACACAATTTGGTGAAATTCACTTGTTTATGTCAGTTTTGATTCACAGACGTTCCCATCATCTGGGCTCGTCCATATATTACGTCATCAAATTTTCAGCCATTTTTAACCCCCCCTCCCCCCCATGTCATCTAACATTATCAGGCCCTTTACCCCCTCCCCCCCCATGATGACATCATCATCTTAGATGTACACTTTTACTTTTTTACTTTTACTTTTAGGGGGTCTGGGGCTGCCATATGTGGTCGGGAATTATCTCCTAATATTTTGTACTTTGTTACAATACCACAGAAATACTGACGTCACATGCTGATGTCAGTATTTCTGTCTGTTTGTTTGTTATTTTGGCAATTTGCAAATATTTCAGTAAGTAAATAAGTAAATGATGAACGTGGCAGTGGTGACACTAAACACGTGGAAGATGCAAATACATTGATGACTTAATCACGTCCGTGAACGCCTCCCCCCGTCATCGTCATCAGACATCATCGTACCCCTCACCTTGATGACGTAATATATGGACGACCCCTCTGCTGTAATCTATTCCAAACAATTGAATATTTGTATTTATTTATTTTTTTTTTTTTACTAACTTGGTTTTGCAGAGTAGACACTGCAGTCCAATCAAATCTCACTGATATAAACTTGTCAGATCCTTAGGATTTCATTTTTTTTTTAATACATTAAAAAGCGATCTCTGATCAGACTAAGAGAAAATTCCTGAATATAATTTAAACTTGTGCCCGATGCCTCCTGGGATAGGCTCCAGGTTCCCCGTGACCCTGAAAAGGAGTAAGTGGTTGAAGATGGATGGATGGATGGATGGATGGATAATTTAAACTTGTGCCCGATGCCTCCTGGGATAGGCTCCAGGTTCTCCGTGACCCTGAAAAGTAGTGAGCGGTTGAAGATGGATGGATAGATGGATAATTTAAACTTAGTTAATTTTTACAATCTCCTAAGCAACTTACACAGCAGTTTTA
This sequence comes from Noturus placidus, assembly GCA_022414735.1. Taxonomy (NCBI): domain Eukaryota; kingdom Metazoa; phylum Chordata; class Actinopteri; order Siluriformes; family Ictaluridae; genus Noturus; species Noturus placidus. Next base: position 225,195 of record JAFFST010047160.1, on the reverse strand, counting down.
AAATTAGGGTAATAATAGAACAGAGCTTTAAACCGACAAATTAATGATCTTCTGACTGAGGCGGCACGATATATTGTTGTTAATCATAAGACTGCAGTATAAAAACTGGTCTTGTGTTAATCAGAATGTTTGATGTGATCATCTTGAATCAATCCTTGCTCTTCGTGCGAGGGGGTGTTTAGATTATGCTGGTTTTCTTATGTGTTGATCTCCAGTTAATTGAATTACTTGGAGATTTATTTATGATTCAGAAGAGTGTATTTGTGGTGTAGCTACTCATTATATCACCTTGCTGTAATGCTCCATACATATCTAACCTCTTTTTCTTCCATGTATTCAATGTTATGTCTGAGTCTTATGGGAAACTCAGAAATTTCTGTATTTCTCATTGCTGCATGAAGACTATTATTCACTCTCGTGCCTGTTCTTCCTGCTGAGTGCTTTTTCTCCCCAAGACTTAGCATCATACTTTTTCAAGATCTACGATCTGGCATCTTTTTACTTTAGAACTCTGCATCATTTAAAAAAAAATCTTCCGTGAAATTATGCACTCAACATTTGTTTTGTTTAAAGTACTGCTTCTCTCCTGAGTGTTAATGCCACCTGTCACACGATGATATATTATTATCACATTGACCACAAGGATGTCTTTAAAGTAATGATTCAGGGACCAGAAGAACCTTTGCTGTACAAATGAGTGTTTTTCCTGGGTGCTATGAAGTGAAGTAAAGTTTGCTTTTAGAAGCAGCGAAGTGAACTACTAATGGTAGTTGAGGGTGGTAAAAAATTGTCTTTTAGCAGTAAACTCAAGAACAGCTACTAGTGACCAGCCCATAGTAATGTAAAAAAACTAAACAAATCACTGCTATTTGAAACCAGGGTTAAAGGTCTTGCTCAAAGTACCAAGAGTGGCAGTCAACCTGTGAGCCAACAACCTTCTAGTTACTATGACTGAGCTCTGCTGAATTCATGGTACCTTGTAAGTGGTAATTTGTAATAACATCACGTAGGGTGAAAAAACATGGATGCCCACTACAGTGAACATCAAACATTCAGGCAATATTGTGAACTGAAATTGCCATACAGCAATCACAGTGGACAGTAGCAAGTACCTTAGCAATAAGGTAGCCAGCAGACAATAGCAAGTAGCTAAGCAACAAGCTAGCCGGGTAGTGTTAATGATCATTTTAATGTTGATGATAACAGTCTCTAAACAGCAATTAGTATGGTCAATGTTATAGATTTAACTACAGTACTGTGTCTATAAATTGCTTCTAGCATTGAAGCATCCAGCTTACCTGGATTATTTTCACCTGACCTAAATAACTTGGATGAGAATCAGTAGAGATGATGATCAAACTCCAAGTGGGTGGTGCTTATGACGTTCTCTGCAGTAAGGAACTGTGATTTAAATGTATGAGTCAGTTTTTAGGCAGATCAACCCTTAGTAAACCATTACTGATCATGAGCAAACTGTCTTTATTCAATAAAAAATATACCTTAACTCAACCAATCCTTTTTTACACCTGATTCAAGCTAATGGTTTTGCACTAACTTGCATATATTGATAGTTGCCTCATGCCTTGTACATTTCATTAAGGTAAAGCTAATATATATTATTATATATTATTATATGTATCATTATACATGGAGATCTCAGCATTGGACTGTTGGATTTGGAAGTATCCACTGAATGGACATTAAAGGGACCTGAATGGAGAAGACAGTTTACTGTCTTTAGGCAATAAGGAATTTAATCCAAAACAAAAGCTTGCATTGTTAGTGCAAGAATCTGAACTGACAGGAGGTCTCTGAAATCAGCTATTAGTAGACTTACAGCAGAACAGGTGGGATTCCTGGTAGCTGGCAGTAATTGTAGGGACCGTGCCTTAAAACCGACCCACTTACAATTAACTGTCACTGAACTCCATTTGATAATCCACTGTTTTCCACTTCCAGCTACACCAACTACAACTCTATAGGGGGAACTATAGCAGATGTCAAAATGACATGAATTAGACATGTCTTCAAACTATGATGACATTCAATTTGGACAGTAATTGTTTACTGTATATCAAAATACTGTTTTAATTTGATGTTAATGTTAAATAAAATTTAGGTGTTTAAAGTTTATGGCGTGAAATTGGCTAATTTAGTGTCAGAATTTCAGTTTGGTAGATTAGTTTTAGATTAGTTTTGGTAGATTAGTTTTGAAAGAACAAATTGCCAAATTAGTGAATTCTTTGTCCAGTCTGAGACTTTACCAACACGTGTGTGTGTGTGTGTGTATATATATATATATATATGTATATGTATATATGTATGTATGTGTGTGTTTGTGTATATA
>JAFFST010047160.1:192357-220593 GCA_022414735.1 Noturus placidus | reverse complement strand
AAAGTATTAACTTAAGAGGGCTGATTAATTTTGCACGCCCAATTTTTCAGTTTTTTATTTGTTGAAAAAGTTTGAAATATCCAATAACTTTGGTTCCACTTCATGATTGTGTCCCACCTGTTGTTGATTCTTCACAAAAAATTCCAGTTTTATATCTTTATGTTTGAGGCCTGAAATGTGGCAAAAGTTCGAACAGTTCAAGGGGGCCGAATACTTTCGCAAGGCACTGTATGTTTGTAAATATTTGATGAATAATTAACATGTCTATAATAAAACAAGATGTTTTAGTTAAATGCATGGTTTTTGCAGGGGTGCAAAAGTATTTCACAAATGTATTTATAGTAATTGGACAAATCAATGTCATGCCTTTTACTATATTAAATAATTTGCTTAAAATGTAACTGTTCATAAGAGTTCACCAAACTTGTCTAGTAAACCATTTTCAGTATTGAATACTGCATTTCTTGATGTAGCAACTTGAAATATAACAATAGACAGAAAATTAAAGATACAGAATCCTTTTGGTTTTGCCCAATCATGAATAATAAAAAAAAAAAAAACGATTCTATGAATATGCAAGTTTGAAATACCTCCAAGCCTACATGCAGTTACCCCCTTCTCCTGGCAAACTGATGTTGTATGGCCTTCATTTACAGATGGGAACTTCACTGTCTTTACATTTTATGACACATTAACACTTCCCTGTCATGGGTTCCATGCAAAATCAGATTTTCTAATGAGATTTCCCACTTTTCCTGTTTCTTAACACAATATGCTTTAGAGACATATGCTTCATGAAACTGCTAGAATATTATTGCAACATACTTAAGAGGATTGTGATTAGCCTTTAGTCGTTTATCAAATCTATTTTTAATGTGACCACTGTTTTTAATATCAGATACCAAATTTAAAGTGATGTACCACATCTGGTAACTAGCTCTTATTGCAAGATCATTACTATAACTGTATAGCATGACCTAAACAGTATAACTATTTTAGATTTGTTTAGCATGGTATACTGTCTCACTCCCTAGATTTTAAAAGCCACATAAGAGCCCAGCTTTAGGAATGGTATCTGTGTTCCCTGCCAGCTGTGCCATCATGCATGGCTGGCGCTGGATGCTTTGGACAGGCCGTGTCCATGTTTATTCAGGCCACTGACACTCACAGACGCGTGTTAAAAGACTCCATTCCCCTGCTCTTCATCATCACCTTCTCACTGGTCTGCCAGATCCAGTGACATACTCCCTAAGAGAGTGTGTCTTGCTGTCAGCTGCGTGAAAAATTTATGCTCAAGATGTCTGACATCGTTTTTTTCTTGTCAAATATTATTTCATGTCTGAGACATGAAAGTGTTGTTCTATAAATGACAATCATGGTTTGATTCTATTGTTCTCATTTTAAATAGGAATGATAATGAGATATTAACTATTTTATGAACTATTAATATACTGTTATTAACTAATTATAATATATATATTTTAAATTGATCAATACTGCTTGTGAGATGCTAAAACAAGCTTTTTCTGCATCATTTAACAACACATCTTAGGTAAGCAGCGTTTCTGTTATAAAAGTTTGTCCTACTTATTTTTATCTTTGAGCTTCAAATGAGAGACTGTTGTCAATAATGACACCAAACTGATATCGCTCAATCAGAAAGGTCTCAAAGGTCTGAACCACAAATTAGCTATGTCCATGATTCAGAAAAAATTTTAGAAAATTATTGTTATATATGGCTAACGCTTGGACTCGCTTGGTTCTCTTGGACTCCTGTGGTATTGTAAGGGTTCACAGTGAGACGTCCTTCCATTCTTCTATTCTAATCTGAATACCTTTTATTGAACAAATGTGTTCTTAACAGTAAGTTTGGTATATTGTGAAAAGTCAGATTTTTTTTTCTTTTGCAGAAATCCGGTGAACCATCTGCTCTCTGCTCGAGTTTTTCTGGCTTTCTGTTTCAGTGACTGCACTCGAATATCTCGCTATAAAAATTCCAGCCTTACACCTCTTCACTTCCTAGAGAGAAAGGCTGAGGGAAATCACACCGCTTACATATGTTGCATGTGACTACAGATTGACTTTTTTGTATTTTATTTAATTATGCTTAATTTTTCTTAATAGTTTGACATTTGTATGTGAAATGTGACTTATTTCACAACCACAGAATTTCATGAACTATTTTGTCGAGCTGTTTCTGTTGCAAGAAATAAGTAGTGAAGGTGAAAAATGTTGAGGATCAGAACCAGTGTAGTCGATATAATGATATGTATATATATGATGATGTCATTTTTAAAATACTCGGTCTCAAACACAAATAAACAGAAAAAAGGTGCAGTATTTCTTTTTGGAATCCATGTCTGAAAAGAAGCTTTTAACTAGCAGATTCCAAACTGTAGTTCAGCAATGCTAAGCTATTTTCACACCTTCAAGTGTTAATGATACTTCAGGAATCTTCACGGAAAAAGAGAAAAGTGCTAATTTTATTCCAGACTGATCTGTGTATGTTGGAACAGCTGCTTTGGTCTGCTAAAGGCTTAGAATGGAATTGAAATTATGATTATCTAACCATTATCCAATCATAGATTGTCTAATCTAACCATTATGGAAATAATGGAAATTATTGAATGTGATTATTTGTATGGGAAAAATAGATATATTAATTTTTTTGTGCGTACAAATGTGAGCTTTGATCTCAAAGGAAATTTTGAAAATGAAAACATTTGCATAATTACAATGGGTAGACATGAATGTGTTTGATTTATAATAAGTTAAAAGTAAAAAACAACAACATGAAGTGTCTTAGTAAGGTGCTGGGCCACTACGAGCCAACAGAACAGTTTCAGAGCACCATGTCTTTTAAAGTCTTTCAACGTTCTTCCAAATAATATTCCCTCGGTTGGTATTTTGAAGGTGGTGATGGCGAGTGCAGTCTCACGTCAAAATCTCTTGTAGGTGTGGTGAGATGTGATGGCATAATTTTCATTCTCATCAAACCATTCAGGTGAGCCCTCTTGCCCATGTAGATTGAGGCAGGGTCATTCTGTAGGAGACCATGCCAAGTAAAATAAATAAATGCCCCACAGCATAACAGATACACCATTTTTCCCCTTTATTTGTCACCTGTCTATAAGGTATATGTTGACGAAAAATGATCTTCAGATCTTTAAAAGGTATTGCCATCAGACATTCAAACATTTGAAAATTATGAAATTGACTTTATTATTCTGAGATATTAAGACATAATTTTAAGAAATTATATTTTGTATAGTTTAGTCTGCTACTTATTTTGAGCAACACCTAGGTCAATTATACAGTAATTCAATGCAAGATCTACAGTATATGTGATAAATCGTTCATTATTCATTCTTGGTTATAGATCCATGTCTCTGACTTCTGTGATGACACCAACATCAGAATATTCTCATAATTCAGCAGCGAAAGCATTTTGGCACTTACAGTCTTTTTTCCTCCCTTTTTTCTATGTGAGAGGCATGCAAAATTCATACCAGTGGAAGTTCTTCTTCACTAGAAAAGAAGACAGTTGTTTTGACAATGGTGGAGTCAAGTTCATCCTAATGAAGTAATTAATTTTAGCCTAGTCAGTCATAATCAAATGGGTTGAGACGCCCTGCTGTCCAAGTATTGTAAAACCCACTGATGATACAATACAGTTATTCATCTATAAATTTATTTTCCATACCGCTCTATATGACAGGGTCGTGGGGAACCTGGAGCCTATCCCAGGTACATCCTGGACGATGTGCCAATCCATCACAGGGCACACATCATACACATTCACACACTACGGACACTTTGGACATGGAAATCAGCCTAACATGCATCTCTTTGGACTGGGGGAGGAAACCGGAGTACCCGGAGGAAACCTCTGCAGCACGGGGAGAACATGAAAACTCCACACACACAGGGCCGTGGCAGCAACCAAACCCCCAACCCTGGAGGTGTGAGGCTAAAGTGCTAACCACTAAACCACCGTGATTCCTTCTGAACATCAAAATATTCTCAATATGGTATAGCCAAAGGATTTCAGTTTGTTTTATTACAGTTCATTAAACACCGTCTCTGCAAACTGCCATTGTTTTCTGTTCCGTTCCCTGAAGAAAAGGAACTGAAGAAAGTGTTTTAATTGAGGATCTAATTAAACAGACAGATCATTACAGTACAGGGCTGTGTGTACTCCCTTTTACTCAACTGACATTAGCTGAACAGTTAGAGCTATAACCAGACATTTTCACAGGTGGATCTGCAGTCCTGACATGTGAGAGACATGCAGAATTCACACCAGTGGAAGGGTTAAGTTGTCCATCATTACAAAAGAAGACAGTTGCTTTGAAAATGGTGGAGTGAAGTTCATCCTAATGAAGCAATCATGTTTAGCAAATTGAAGCATAATCAAACATTTTGCTGTCCCAGGACTGTAGAAATATTGATTGTGAAATGCAGCTATCAATATTTGACCGAAGTAGTAAAAATTTTAGGACAAACCATGCACTTTTAGGCGAAAACCTTTGGAAGGGCTTTTTTTTATAATCAGATATTATATAAAATTCAACCGAGAACATGAGTAGCTCCAATAAACTGCCCCAGAAAACATACTTCCTACACCAAGTGACAAATCCCAATACCTTTTTATGTGGAGGATCTCTCTCCATTTTTGGTTTTGTCTTGATAATCTATCTACTTAGTATACCACATAATATTTCTGAAAAGCATTTTTTGCTGTGTTTCTTTATACAGAATTATTTTTTATTAGAATTCAGTTTTAAATGGGTTAAAACCTTGTACTCCAATACAAACAACATTTCAGAAAGGTTATTAATTGTGATTACAGATAACCTTCTCTACAAAAGTGAATAGCTATATGATGCCTAGACTAATGTTTAGAAAAGTAATGGATCAATCTCTGCAGGACCTCTTGTATTTGTCATCCTGATTCATTGCCCACAAATATTGCTTTGGATCACTGAATCGAATCTCCAAGACTTGACTAATCTGCATTTGGGTAATGCAGTTGCTGGTCCTAAAGGCCAGCCCAGCCCATTGTGAAGGGCATAGTGTAACTTTACTGCTGCACTTTTAATTTTATTGTATTTGGCATGCACCTTAATAGTCAGTTTGTAGCCTTTGTTTCCATAGTGTTAAACCTGAAATTAGATTAGCTTCTGTGAAGTTCTTCATTCAGTTCATAGTAAATCTATTTTCCATATCAGTACTAAGATATAGAAATGGTGTGGTGGAAGTAGTGCATGACAATCCATCACAAATTATTCTATTTTTTCAAAGCTGACATTTTGTGTCTTTTTTTCTGTTTTTTTTTTTAGTTTACATGATGGAAATAATGGTGGATAATTTACAATCAGATTCTTACCTTCCCAGCTTTAAAAATGAGGTGATAATGTATGCAGCATGTACTGTGTGTGTGGGAACAGAGATTGTTTCTGGTGCAGCAATATTATTGTGTTGTAAATTGGATTTTCTATAAAGACAGTCACAATCATGCAGGACATTGACACTGGAATAAAACATTATTCGCATTCTTGTGAAATGAATCATAGCATCAGCTAATTCAAATGCCATTGTAACATAATGCCATTAATGCAACATCATGCCATTCCAAAAAAGTACCATTGTAACCTCATGCCATTCCAGAAACATATCGTTGTGCCATAATACCATTCCAACATCATACGCTTGTACGGTCATACCATTCCAAAAATATACCATTACAATGTCATACCATTCCAAAATGTACCATTGTAACCTCATGCCATTCCAACATATACAGTGGTGTGAAAAAGTGTTTGCCCCCTTCCTCATTTCCTGTTCCTTTGCATGTTTGTCACACTTAAGTGTTTCGGAACATCAAACCAATTTAAACAATAGTCAAGGACAACACAAGTAAACACAAAATGCAATTTGTAAATGAAGGTGTTTATTATTAAAGGTGAAAAAAAATCCAAACCATCATGGCCCTGTGTGAAAAAGTGATTGCCCCCCTAAACCTAATAACTGGTTGGGCCACCCTTAGCAGCAACAACTGCAACCAAGCGTTTGCGATAACGTGCAATGAGGCTTTTACCAAATAAAGGAAAATTGTCAATGATGTTATTGTCAATTGATGTGGTGTCCCTGTGGATCTCATGGGTCAGCTCTTTTTATTTGAGCCTTTCATTGTAAAAGACTTACAGGTTCATGCAGTGGTTTTAGCTCACTGGCTGTATCATTGGGGTAATCATTATAGAACACACAGTAAAGAAACTCTCTAAGCAGCATTTGTCACTGGAGAGATTCAAAGGAAAGATTACATTATATGAATATGCCCACATTGTAATTAGGCTTTTGTGAAACAACTTTAGGATAATTACTCTTCATTCTGTCTTACTTTGTCTCATAGGCATGATAAAAAATGAAAGGAAAATAATAAAAGATTTAATGCATAGTAAAAAATAATAATAAATAAATTCATGTTCAAAACACTATCCAATATACTGCAGTACAATGACCCTGGATTCACTTATTGTAGTGCACTACAACCCACCTGTTCCTTCATAGGCAAAAACCCATGATACACATGCATAATACAGCCATCTACCATATTCATAAGTTTTTGCCTTTGATCATTACATGTATGTCAGTGATTACGTTACCTTCAAAGCTTTACTGAGTGAACAGTATTGCCGCATGAATTTATTATTTTTTTCTCCAGGTGTTCAAATCAAGTGCTACAGTTTAGTTGGTTCTATGGTTTTAGACATTCAATATAACAAGGGTTTACAAACCTTTCTTATTGTCGATATTGTTCCTGCACAATACAGTAACATGCCTGTCTGCCTGCTCTCCGTTTGTAATAACAGTTTCTGTGACTTTCTGAGACAACACTTAGCAGAAGTATTCCTTTGCAGCTTCTGAATTAATGTTGCCACAAATTTGCAGATTTTTAAATAATTTACAAGAGATCTGTTTGGAATAAGCTTAAAATGAGGAGGACTAAAGATTGTAGTTTTTCTTACGGTTTCATTTAAAATAGAATCCAAACAGTCAGTTTCACTTGTTTTAGTTTTTTGCTTAGTGGTCAGGTTGAAAATACTTCTCACTGACCCACTGATTACTGAATTATTAAATAATTCCCAGTAATAACTGAATAATCTGCTTTAAGATGAATAACTGGATAAGAAAATGGGAATACATTTAATGTAAAATATTCTAATAACTGCATACACTAATGGGCAAAAGATGGCAAAAAAATGGCAAAAATATTATATTATTCTTTTTAATATTTACAGTGCCCTCCACTAATATTGGCAACCTTGGTAAATATGAGCAAAGAAGGCTGTGAAAAATTGTTAAATATGGCTATTTTCTCATAACCACTTCGTATTTTGTGAAGCTCAACAACATTTTGCCGCACGTCAAAGATATATTCCTTGGTATTCATTGTTATGAATGACTAAGAGAATTTGGCTCATGTGTGACCTCATATTTATATCCCTGTGAAACAGGAAATCATGGTTGAACAATTTCCTGTTCCTAGTCATCCAGGTGTACTAAAATAAATATAAAATATCAATGGGAATATAATTGAAATATATTTTTCTCATATGAATTCATAGGGGTGAAAATTATTTTTGCACACCTATATTTAACAAAGATTTTTTTTTGATAAACCTGTGTTGTGTTTGCAATTGTTGAATATCCATGAGAGCACAGTACTTTTGTGAATTTTGTGAACAAAATATCAAAAGGTTAAACAATAAAGACAATTTATCATAGCTCATATTTACCAAGGGTGCCAATATTAGTGGTTATGAATATTAAAAGTTTAATACTCTGCCATTTTTTGCTTAGGAGATGAGTTGAGGTAAATGATAGCCTTCAGCGAATTGCTACTGTTCTCCTTGTTCCAGAGAACGCGGAGTAATTTCGACATGTGACCATGGTTAAGCTGTTGAGGCATGAAGTTCAGCAAATGACTGGAACTCTTTAGATATAGATTTTACTAAGGAACAGCCTTTCTCATTATCTCAGTCAAACATTTCCCTTTGCCATGGGCCATTCAGCACATTCAAATGTGTCATTATTCTGATTTTGACCATCTGCTGTACAATCATGTAAGGCATTGATTGCAAAAAGAGCAGCACTTGGGGTGAAAAGCCATGCTGAAATGAACAAGTAGAAACATTGAAGTTATCCTCATAACTGTGCTGCAAATCTGATTTGGAACACTTTGGTTGAAAAAATGGGGGTTTCAACAATTTCAGACCAAAGTGGCTATAGCTGGATGATTTGAAATGACATTACTTAACTGCCATATGGAATATGGACTTGCTGGGATATCACTCTAATCAGCTTCCTCTCAGTCTCACTGATAATGTGCAGTTAGCCAGATGAGCACGCCTGTGGTAGATCTCTAGTTCTAATTTGCTATTGGCTTACTGTGCAGGGTTAAGTGTAATTTTGATGCCTCAATCTACTGACTTTATATATATTTTTGCTCAGTTTCCTGCTTACTTCATGTTATCTTTTATAATGTGGTTTATTTCCAACACTGTCAGCATAGCCCACTGATCCAAAAGTGAACAAACAGAATGGGGCAACGCTAGCAATCACTAACCTAAAATTGTTTATGCCAAATGCAAATTTTCTGACAAATTATAAAGAGGTCATAGAAGTAAAAGAGGGCATAGTAATAGCAGCTACTTTATCCAGTAGTTGCTGTCCTCCATCAGTGAATTATGTTGTGTGAATTTTTTTTACGTGACTTCAAATACAACACACATATGGTCTGAAAATCAGAGACATAGCTTGGGGTCAATGTCAAATTTTCTGGTTATAAAAACACTTGTGGGAAGAAAAGTGGTGTTAAGCAACTTTTATGTACAGTGTGAATGCAGAATTTTTTAAATAATACCCCCTCACCCATATTATTGAGTAATTCATTCATTCATTTTCAACCATTTTATCCTATCCCAGGAACACTGGAAGCAAGGTGGGAATACCCTCTGGATGTGCACATTCAGGGGCAATTTAACATAGCTGGTCCACCTACCAGGGAATATGGCAAGGAGACTAGATCAGATAATCAATTAGACCAAATTGTTTAAAAAATGTTTAAAGCCAAACAATAATATTTTCTTTTTCATACAAAAAATTGGAACAGGAAATTGTTCAACCATGACTTCCTGTTTCACAGGGATATAAATACGAGGTAACACATAGGCTAAATTCCCTTAGTTATACATAACAATGGGTAAGACCAAGGAATACAGCTGTGGTGTGCAGCAAAAGGTTGTTGAGCTTCACAAAATGGGAAGCGGATATAAGAATAAAGAAAAAGTGTTAAAAACGCCCATTTCCACCATCAGGGCAATAATTAAGAAGTTCCAGTCAACTGGAAATGTTATGAATCAACCTGGAATTGGACATGTGTCTATATTGTCTCAACACACTGTGAAAAGGATGGTACAAGTGGCCAAAAAAAACTCCCAAGTATCACAGCTGGAGAATCGCAGAAGTTAGTTGCATCTTAGGATCAGAAAGTCTCCAAAACTACAATCTGAAGTCACCTACATCACCACAAGTTGTTTGGAAGGGTTTCAAGAAAAGTCTCTACTCTAATCCAAAAACAAACTCAAGCATCTTCAGTTTGTCAGGCACTACTGGAACTTCAAATGCGATTGAGTTCTATGGTCAGATGAAACTAAATTTGAGCTTTTTTGGCAATAAACACCAGAGGTGCTTTTTGTGCACACAGAGAGGTAGCCACGCCCACGGTTAAATATGGTGGTGGCTCTTTAATGTTTTGGGGATGTTTTTCTGCCAGAGGACCTGGACATTTTGTTAGGATACATGGCATCATGGACTCTATCAAGTATCAACAGTTATTAAATAAACCTGACTGCCTCTTCCAGAAAGATTAAAATCGGGCATGGTTGGATCTTCCAGCAGGACAATTATCTAAAACATACATCAAAATCAACATAAAAATGGTTTACTGACCACAAAATCAAGATCCTGCCATGACAATCCCAGTCCCCTGACTTGAAACCCTTAGAAAACCTGTGGGGTGAACTGAAGAGGAGAGTCCACCAGCGTGGACCTCGAAATGTGAAGGATCTGGAGAGATTCTGTATTGAAGAATGGTCTCAGAGCTGTTATCTTGGCTGTTATCTAAGGGAGGCTAGCACAAAGTATTGACTAAAAGGGTGCCAATAATTGTTGCACACATATTTAACAGATTTTTTTTTTTATAAACCTGTGATTTGTTTGCAATTTGCATTTGTTTGATGTCCATGAGAGCAGAGTACTTTTGTGACTTTTTTGAACAAAAGGTCAAAAGTTTAAACAATTAAAACAAGTTTTCACAGCTTTCTTTGCTCATATTCACCGAGGTTGCCAGTATTAGTGGTGGGCACTGTTTATGACTATGTTTGTGAATATATATATATATATATATATATATATATATATATATATATATATATATCTGACTTTCGGGTATTTTGATGAGGTCTATATGAAAAAATCTGCCTGTAGTTAATTAACAATAGTTTTCTAACCTTTTGTTGACGTTTGTCCAATCACATGCATTTAAATTATTTTGCAGAATGCAGCTTATTGGACCAGAGTCGAGCTCTTCTTATGACCTAAGACATTAGGTCAGAAAGGGGAGTTGTCACGGTTTCCCCTTTAGGCAGCGCGCTGGAAAGCATAAGGGCGTGCGCGTGTGTGCACGAGCAAGGTGTGCGATCGCCTGCACTGCGAATGTTGACAACCGTGACATTGTTTATTATGGACACGTGCATTTGTTATGTTTCTGTTATGTCTCCTCCCTGTTCTGTCATTGACTATTGTTTAAGCGTGTGTCTAGATTGGTGTCAGCCGTCAGCACTTAACACGTTGATTATGTTTGTATATATACCGCGTGCCTTCCAGCACACGGCGCGGAGTATTAGAAACGATACGTTAGAGATAGTCACGTTAGAGATCTTCATAGTCGTGCATTTAGCCCACGCTGGTTTTTCGGTCCCAGTCCCTAGTCATAGTTTATGTTTGTTGTTTTGATTCTCGACCCTGTTTTCCGTGACCACGACCTTTATTCCTGCTTTGCCCCGTTTATGCCTGTTTGCTGATCGCCTGACCTTTGCATGTTTTTTTGATTATGTTTTTGGATTTATCTGCCTGTGTCTCTCTTAAATAAAACTGTTAAACTGCATTTCCACTATCCCCTAAAAATTAACATTCATCCAAAATTCCTCTACCTCTTTCAATCCATCCCTTTGTTTTTATCCAAATCTTTCTTTAAGAATATAGACAAATTAATGTCATCTTTCATCTGGGCAGGAAAAACTCCCAGGGTCTCCAAATCTTTACTTCAGAGGAGTCGACTGAATGGTGGCCTTTCTTTGCCCAATTTCATGTATTATTATTGAGCGGCTAACATTCAGAAACTGGTGTTCTGGGTGCAGGCCCCCTCTCTTCCCTGGTGCCACTTAGAAGCACAGTCTTGTATTTCGACCTCCCTCCCTGCTCTGGTGTTCTTCTCCCTTCCTGTAGCCCGTTCACAATACACAGATAATCCTATAGTATGTACCTCTCTGAAAATTTTCTTCCAGTTTCGCCGTCATTTTAAATCTGTCTCGGCCTCAATTGGGGCGCCTATACCACCTCTTTCCCCCCTCCTTTATAGACTCCACATTCTCTCTTTGGGAACAGAAGGGTCTGAAACACTTTGAGGATCTTTTCATCAACGATGTGTTTGCGAATTTTTCTGAATTATCCTCGTCATTCAGCCTGCCTCCGTCTCACCCTTCCCGTTTCTTTCAAATTAGGCACTGTGTCTCCTCCCGATTCACTGGGTTTCCCTCCCTACCTATAAAGTCTGCATGGGAAGAGGTGTTCAAGCTGAATCCTCGTAAAAGGGGCATTATTTCACAGATATACGCAACGATATGGTCTCAGGACGATTCTTACAATGTTAAAACCATTAGTGCCTGGGAGGAGGAATTGGGCCTGGAGCTTGAGGATGATTACTGGGGCAGAGTGTTAGATGATATACGGACCACCACGTCATGTGCTAGACTTAGTTGCATACAATTTAAAGTGGTCCATAGAGCTCACCTCTCTAGGAGTAAACTATCTAAAATATATCCCAATGTTCCTGACATGTGTGAGAAATGTAAACTTTCACCCTGTAACCTGAGTCATATGTTTGCACTCTGTCCCAAACTGCAGAACTTTTGGAACTTCTTTTTTAGGACTATGTCCGACATTCTTAGAATCAATTTGGAGGTCTGTCCTCTAATGGCCATCTTTGGTGTTTCATCTCAGTGTCAGCCTCTGAACCTTACACAAGCTAGTGTTGTGGCCTTTGCATCGTTGCTTGCTCGGCACAGAATATTGTTGTCTTGGGCCTCTCCACAAACCCCCTCTATCTCAGTCTGGCTTAAAGAGCTAATGTTCTTTTTGAAGCTGGAAAAAATCAAGTACAACATCAGAGGTAGCGGAGACTCATTTTTGGGAAAATGGCAACAGTTTATTACCTACATCAAGGATGTACGCCCCCTGGAGGTGGATTAAGGAGAGGTGGACGGTCAATCCATCTTACCCCCCATTCTCTCTTTTTTTTTACATTTATTTTCTTTGATTCTGTATGGATTTATGAAAATAATACAAAACATGTAATTGAATCACATGTACATGAATTATATGTAAACATTCCTCTGTGGGGTGGGAGGGGCTGTTTTCGGGGTAAAAAATATTGATTCTGTATTGATATATTTTGTTGTACTCTGAAAATTGTATGAGAATCAATAAAAAATATAAATAAAAAAAAAAACAAAAAAAAAAACTGCATTTCATCCGTCCTAATCTCCTTATGTCTCGGGACATGACAGGAGTAGTGTCACAGACTTTTCATAGATTTTTCATTTTATTTGCATTATCTGGTTTGAGTTTAAGTGGGCTGATGCCTTGTTTAAATAGTCAATTATGAACACAGAATGTATAAAATTGAAGGGTCAGAAAAGTTTGTGTTTATTTTCCCTGCCTCAAAGTCAAATAGATGTGTCTCATGTGTTCACGAAGCGGTAACTTGAAGTAAGACCATGAAACAAAACATCACCATGACCATACACTAATCACTGTTTAAGCATTAAAATGTGCATGTTATTATAATTCAGTCGCATTAGTTGCTTATCAGGAACTTTGTATTCATGGAATTTTATGCAATAGGACCTACAAATTGTAGAGGAATACAACTGATGTAGAGTCTTAAAACTATCAAGCTCAAAAGTTAAAGGATGCCGCAAATCTGGGATGGCAAATATTAAAGCCCACGCAGAATTTTTAAAACATTCACAATATAGGTGACAGATGTAGGAAACAACATTCGCAATTTTTTTCTCTTCTGTCTGACTCTACCGTTCCACATGCTCGCACTTTCTCTTCGGATTAGTGTGAGTTGCTTAGACTGACTGTGTGAAATATTGTCTGTGCCGGTACACAAATACCTCGAAGCCTGCAGCTAGTTTCCGAGTGCTTCCTTCTGCAGTGTATGTCATTTAAATGGCTAACGGCTTATCATGCTCACACACTGCAGGCCACCGAGTGGATTGGATTGTTCCTTCTGGATTAAGCTCTGAAATATCGCAGCAGTATGTTGACAGAGTGTGTATGGTATTTCTGCATGGCGCCATCATTTTTATTATTGCCAACAGCAACCTTTGTGCTACGTTGCAGGTTAGGGTGAGGATGTGCTTTAGGGTCGTTCATCTGCATTAATGGTTGCATTTTAGTTAGACTCTAAATAGCTTTTTTCATCATTTTGATGTCAAAATATTTCATAGCCATCTGTTACACTTTCTGACATTATCATGAGTTTGTTTAAATTCAAACCAACTTTATTGTTTTAAATGACTATTTATGGTAGATTTTAAATATATGGTAAAAATTCTGTACCTTCAAAATTAAATGTACATAAACATTCTGGCATTTCTAAATTTCCAAACACAACTTTACAATTATTTAAAGGGTTCATTATATTTGGATGTATTATGTTTTGTCTAAATGTTAAATGTCAATATCAATAGATAAGAAATAGAATATGCTAAAAGATCTGTAACATAGTTTTGCCTCTTTAGACATCTCATTTGATCTAAATGATCTTGCCCTCATAAAAAAAAACAGGACACTGATCCATTACAAAGTATAACATACATGTTTTAAATTCATGTGTGATTTAAAAATTATATTGCAGTCATATTTACAAACACTTTTACAGTCACATACTTTAACAATCCTTTACAATACCTTTTATTTTATAGCACAATGTAGTTCTTAAACAGGTAGACTTGCTTGCATTTTGATAGTGCTAAAAAAATGAGGTTTTTTTTGCTTTTGTTAAAAAATATTGAAAAATATGCCTGAGCAGCTGTGAGTCATCCTGACAATCCTGTAATAGTCAGCGCTATGTCAAGGGTGTCAGGTCCAATTTGGAAGGAAATTTGTACACATACATTGTACGCCAACTCAGATACATCAAACCTTATCATGGTCCAAAATAGGCATGAACCAAATCCACACTATGAGATTAGAAACCCTTGTCCTTCAATCAGAACTTATAGTTGAGCTAGGTGATACAATTCTCGGAGGCTGTGCAGTTCCCATACCACACATTGAGACAGCTGGTCAGGACACTCTATTGTCTCTCTGTAGAAGGAGGTGAGGATGTGAGGGGGGAGTTCGGCTCTCTTCAACCTCTGCAGGAAGTGGGCCCACTGCTGGGCCTTCTTGACAAGGCAAGTGGTGTTGAGAGACCAGGAGAGGTCCTCGGTTATGTGCACACCAAGAAACTTGGAGCTTTTGACTCTCTCCACAGTTGTTCCATTGATGTGCAGTTGTGAGTGGTTCACTTGGGTTCTCCTGAAGTCAACATCATCTCTTTAGTCTTATCAACATTAAGAGACTGTTGTCTCTACACCACTCTGGTAGCTGGTTCATCTCCAAATTGTATGCTGACTCATCATTGTTGCTGAAGCGGTCCACGACTGTAGTGTCATCAGCAAACTTGATATGATTAGAACTGAACTTTAAGCATTAGGGTCAGCAGGGTAAACATGAGTGGACTGAGCACACAGCCCTAGGAGGCGCTGGTGTTCAGTGTGGTGGTGCTGGACATGGGGCTGCCGATCCTGATGGACTGCGGTCTCCGGGTCAGAAAGTTCAAGATCGATTTGCAGAGGGAGGTGTATAAACCCAGCAGGCTCAGATTTGTTGTCAGTTGTTGTTGGATGATTGTGTTGAATGCTGAACCTATGTTCATGAACAGCATCCTTACATAATTGTCCTTTTTATTTGGATGGGTCAGAAACAGATGGATGGTAGCAGATATGGCATCCTCTGATGAGCGATTGGGATTGCATATTAATTTTTTTAATCACTTTTGAAACAACTGATATCCTGTTAATTAGTTTTCATTTTTCAGTCTTCCATTTTAGTCAGAGCACAAAGAATAGCGGGCAGAGAGGAGCGCTCCTACAACCGTGTGGACATAGTAATTATGACATTACGAATTTTTTTTTTGTGTTTTATTAACAATGCAATATCCTGCTTTATCTGTGAACTAGTGATACCTTACCATAGAGGCTCACATGGACAGTAGTATTGCACCTTTATTCCTATATGAATACATACTGGCATAACGTTTCAAAACATCTTTATGTGTGTGGAACAGTTGCTTATTGACTATATTAATTTCAACAGTGCTGTGAAAACGTATTTGATTTCGTATTTTTTTGTGTACCGTATTTTCTGCACCATAAGGCGCACCAGATTATAAGGCGCAGTCTCAATTACGTGGGTTTATTTCTGTACTTGACCAATACATAAGGCACACCGTGTTATAAGGCGCGTGCTAAAAAATACGGTTGTTATGCCTCGGCCAGCAGATGGCACCCCAGCATGAACTGACTCTAGACACGTGACAAATTGTTTTGGATTCGGTTGGATTCGGTGATGATATCCCAGCTGTGTTGTGTTTGGTTTGATTATGTTGGGTATTTAAACCCCTCTGGGCTAAGAGCACATTGCGCATTATTGTTCTTTGTTTGAAGGTCTGTCTGAGTGCTTAATGAAGTATGGTTAGCCTTAGCCGAAGCCAGTATGGTTAGCCTTAGCCTGGGATGCTAAGCGGTGCTTGTTTATGTTTGTTTTGTTCTTAAATAAAGACGGTTCTCCTGCACTTACTTAAACCCCTCGGGGCTAAGAGAACATTGCGCGTAATTGTTCTTTGTTTGAAGGTCTGTCTGAGTGTTTGCTGAATGTAGCTAGTATGGTTAGCCTTAGCCGAAGCCAGTATGGTTAGCCTTAGCCGGGGATGCTAAGCGGTGCTTGTTTATGTTTGTGTTGTTCTTAAATAAAGACGGGTCTCCTGTACTTACTTATTGCCTCCAACTTCGTGACAACGGTCTACAAAAACGGTCTACAAAAAAAGGTGCCCTGCGATGGACTGAAACCCTGTCCAGGGTGTACCCCGCCTTGTGCCCGATGCCTCCTGGGATAGGCTCCAGGTTCCCCGTGACCCTGATAAAGGAGTAAGTGGGAGATGATGGATTAACTGCTCATGCAATATTAATACTTTATAAATTATGTTATGGGAGTTCTTTGATATTACACTGACGGTTTTAACAAATCAGTGGACTGAATTTGCTCTAATAGCTGCAGGACTCAAGCTGTGTTTGAGAATATGTGCTGAGCTGCAGTAATAAATCATATTGGCCCCATAGAGAGAACACACATGTCAAGAAAAAGACTACAATGTACTGCAGAGCCCATGCTGAACATTTTATTGGAAATGTTTTGTTTTACTCAAGCAACATGGCTACTGAAATCAGGTGTCACTTCCCGGAAACTCAGCAAGGGGCCTAAGCTGAGGCTTTTGTGAAATAAAGAAAGCTCACTTATCTATTCTCAGAGTGTTGAAATAGAAATACAAAAAAACAAAACAACTAGAAATGTATAAGGAATATGATTATTGTACCATGAAACGTATAATGTCCTGGCTGCCTTCTACAGTTTGTGTAACTCGAACTGGGATCCTTATAATTTGGAGAACACATTCTCACTGAAAAAGAAAGCCTCCACTAAAGGCTTTTCTATTTGGTTTTTAGATTAGACTGTTTAGGGAGTAAATTAGAAAGGCAGTTTAATGATTGCTGAATGGCCTCCCCTGTTGCGAACAGGGCAAGGAGACTTCAGCAAATGAGATGTGCATCGGTGCACAAAGATTAATGGCATCTTTGAACTTGGATATTGCAGTGCCCACAATCATCAGAGGCACTTCTCTAATCTGAGGTCCCATCCTGTATGTGTCTGATAGAGAGAGTGTACACTTCAGTGCTTAGAGTCCTTAGCTAGCTCCTGCCAACTGGCCAGTACTGAAAGTATTATAAGAATATATCAAAGTCAGCAATTTACACTGTGCTTATCTCCAATAGGCAGTGCTTTCTGGAGTTGAGGACTGATGACTGAGAATAATTTGATGATGTCAGTGTTGGCTGGTGGTTTTTAAAAGAGGGGAAGCACAAATGTCTGCTACTGAAGTATACTGTATACTATGTCAATATATATACGTGTTCTGTTTTAACTGTTTCATCTGTTGGTCTGTCCTCCTGTTTAGTTCTCAAAGTCTCCTCATGAGTAAGAGCATCAAAAGGCATTTTTAAAAATCAGATCAACAAAATTAGCAGTGTCTGGCATGTCATGCCAAAAAACAAACAAACAGCTAAGCTGCTAACTAGCTAGCTACATTTCAATGAAGAAAGTAGTGGCAGCAAGCTAAACCTATAAACGAACAAAACATTCTGAGATGAATACAAATACTCAAACATATAACATTATACATACAATTTCTTTACAGTATTTAGCAACTACAAGTATCCAAGCACTCTTTACAATTAATGCATACAGTGACAGTTCTTGCCAAGTTATTTAGAACAAAGAGACCATAGATTAACATTATTAAGTTTTCTGCTGATAGCTAAATGCTAGTTGTGTGAATCAAATTTCAGGTCAATTGTACTTTTTGTTCCTGAGAAAAATGTCATGTCTCAGTCCGGTGAGGACTCAATTTCCCAGGAGGCAACGCGCCCTCCCAACATGGCCGCCACGAGTAACGCATCCTGCTCACGCATGCGCTCTTCCTCCACGAAATTCTGAACACACACCTGAAAGCGATTACAAGCACAGCTTAAAAGAGACCCCAGATGAAAACAATCTTTGCGAAGTAATGTTAGTTGACTTTGTTCCTCTAGCATTCTCTGAACCGTTCCAGAACTTTGACTGTATAAAATATCGACCCGTTTCCGTTCCTGACTCTGATTCTAGTTTAGCCTTGTTTGCCCGTTTGTCCGATCACCTGACCCACGCTTGTTTATTCACGATGATCCAGTCCTGTTCCCTTTGGATTTTACCGCCGGAAAAGCTCCACATCAACTCAGGTACGTGACAGATTACTTCGCATACAATGGACGTAGCGGGTGATCCGCGAGTACACTAAGCCATTGAAGGTCACGAACGTATTTTGTGTAACCATGAACAACAAATTGCAAATTTGCATGAGGAGGTGGCTAGGCTAATCCAGGCTGCACTCGCCGCTACCGCCACGGCTCCTCGCCTTCCTCCCACTCCAGCACCGGAGAAGTATGACGGGGATCAGATCCGTTGCAGTGGTTTTCAACTACAGTGTGACCTTGTCTTCTCTACGTATCCAGATATGACCGACCAGCATAAAATTATTTACTTCATGGAATTACTATCCGGAAGTGCTGTTCTCTGGCCACAGCCGAATGGGAGCAAGCAACAGGCTCCAACCTAACCTACGAGCACTTAACGGAACAATTCAAAATTGTCTTTGATCACTCTCCCAACAAAAGGGAAACAGGGGAGGACCTGTTAGCATTACAACAAGGCCCTAGGAGTGTGGCGGACTATACTGTAGAATTCCACAGATTGACCTGTTACCTGGAGCCACGCCACCCCAAGGAAGAATCTATCCGTTACCACAGGAAGAACAGAGATCTATGGAGGAGTATATCGAGAGGCCCTGCGCCAAGGGTACATCCGACCCTCCACGTCACCAGCCGTGACGAGAAAAGAACGGCGGAGGCCTGCGGCCATGTATTGATTATAGAGGCCTTAACCAATGTACTACCAAGAACCGGTATCCCCTTCTCCTGGTTCCCGTCGCATTGGAACGGCTACGGACCGCCACCATCTTCACTAAGCTTGATTTATGCAGCGCCTACAATCTAGTCCGGATCAGGGAAGGTCATGAGTGGAAGACGGCGTTCAGCACGACTTCCGGGCATTATGAATATCTTGTCATGCCGTATGGTCTGTCTAATGCTCCTTCTGTCTTCCAACGCATGATAAACGACGTCCTACGGGACATGCTGGGTCGATACGTCATTGCTTATATCGATGACATTCTAATTTACTGTAACTCTAAAGAGGAACATACTCACCACGTACACCGAGTCCTGCAACGCCTCCTCCGACACCAGCTATACATCAAGGCGGAAAAGTGCGAGTTCCACCATCACACCATCTTCTTTTTTGGGTATATCCTCAGTCCGAGCGCGTTTTCCATGGATCCCAGTAAGATAAACGCTGCGATAGACTGGCCCAGACAATCTACTCTAAAGGAGCTCCAGAGGTTTCTGGGGTTTGCCAATTTCTACCGGCGATTCATCCGGAATTTCAGCTCCATTGCCAATCCTTTGACATCACTATTACGCGAACAAGGCAAAAGTCTCCCCTGTAACCCCCAGGCGCAGAAAGCCTTCGAGCAACTCGTCGTATTGTCCTGGGTCCAAAAATACTGAGGCAAACGCCCTGTCATGGTACAACCATCAGGAGGACGTACAAGACAATCCTAGAGAGTACATCATCCCCCCCTCATGCATTATCAGGGCCCTGGAGTGGGAGTTAGACCAAGTGCTCCCCGAATTTCAAGTACCTGAGGGGTGCCCGAGAGGAACCCTCTATGTTCCCGAATGCCACCAACAACAGCTGGTGAACGCACATACCAGCTACTACAAAAGAAATACTGGTGGCCCAACATGAGGATAAACCTCACCTCCAGTTACCACCCCCAAGCAAACGGCCAGGCAGAACGTACTAAACAAGAGCTGGGTTGTTTTCTCCGCACGTTCTGCGCCTCCAACCCCGAAGAATGGAGCAGGTTCCTCCCGTGGGCTGAATATGCACAGAACTCACTCTGATACTTGGCTACGCAACTCACGCTGTTCCAGTGTGTTTTGGGTTACCAGCCTCCTCTGTTTTTCTGGAACGCCACCCCCACGGAATCTCCCGCAGTGGATCAGTGGTTCCGTCAGAGTGAACGGGTCTGGGCTGACACCCATCACAACCTGCGTCAAGCAACAGCCACGTATAAGCGGAGGGCTGACCGTTGCCGCAGTGAGCACCCTCACTATCAACCCGGCGATAGAGTCTGGTTGTCTACCAAAGACATGAAACAACCACATGGCTGTAGAAAGCTCACACTGCGTTACACGGGTACCTTTAGGATTCTCAAGCAGATCAATGAGGTGACCTACCGTCTGAAATTACCCCACCAAAGCCGTGTGTCCCCCTCCTTCCATGTGTCCCGTCTTAAACCTGTGGTCACAGGCCCGGTCGCCACAGAAGTGCCGTCCGAAACCCCTCCGGAGCCCCTAGAGATTGAAGGTCAACCGGCCTACTTACTTCGTGAAGTAATAATAGTTTACTTTGTTCCTCTACAATTCTCTGAGCCATTCCCGAACTTTGACTGTATAAAATATCGACCCGTTTCCGTTCCTGACTCTGTTTCTAGTTTAGCCTCGTTTTGCCCGTTTGTGTGATCGCCTGACCGATGCTTGTTTATTCACTACGATCCAGTCCTGTTCCCTTTGGATTATACCACCGGAATTCTGTCACCCGCGCCTGCATCCACATCAACTCAGGTACGTGACAAGAAACAGCTATTTGGACTTAACTCCTCCCCCCATCAACACATCCATCATTCTGCTATTCATCGTATTAGATTCAGAGGTGAATTTTTGCAACGTAATTTATGTCTATGAAAATGTAGGAATGCTAATTAGCACCACTGACTTGCTTTAACAAAGTCAGTTACACTGCTGTTTAACATTGCTACATAATATTACATAGTATTAATTTCTTGGTGGTTTATGGCTCATCTCTGCGTTCAATATTTATTAAAACTGGTTTTAACATTTAGCAATCCGCCTGTTATATCCAGCTCTACTGAGTTCAGAAGGTCCTTACACAGACTTTAAATTTATCTCACTCAATTAAACCCTCAATTGCACACCGGTTTCCTGTTTTCAGACCTTATTTAAGCTTTCTGTTTTTGTTTCAGAATTTCTATATTGCTCTGTTTGCTCATGTTTTTGACCTTTGCCTGTCTGACTATGATTGTGCCTGGCAATTTGGATTTATTAATAAAGATTGTACTTGCACTTACCTCCATCTGCTTTGAATATTCATGACACAGCCATATGTCTATATGTCTAGATGTATACTCTGCGCGGCCATAACATTAAAATGACCTGCCTAATATTGTGTATCACAATTTGGTGCTTGTCAAAGTCGCTCAAATCCTTTTTGCTTACCCATTTTTCCTGCTCACAACGTATCAGCTTTCAGAACTGACTGTTCACTTGCTGTCTAATAAATCCCACCCCTTGACAGGTGCCATTATAACAAGATAATCATTGTTATTCACACATGAAATTAATGTTTGCCTGTGATTTTCACCCTCCTGTACATGTAAAGGAAATTCTTAAATTCAAGAGTATTGTCTATGCTTGTGATTTCAAAAACTCAATTTCATAGCATTTTGTTGTTTGCAATAACTATTATTATTATTTTTTTTAAATATAGCTTTTAGAGCAGATTGCAATTTAGAGTTTTCAGTCAAACCTGAAAGAGATTTTAGGTTTCATGATCATTGGGTCTAAATGATAAAGTACAAAAAGATTACGAAGTTATCCATAATCAAAAAGTTGTTCTTCCAGACATAACATGTTTCCTTTGGCCAGTACCCTTAAATCGATTATATGTGCAGGCAGTCAGTGGCTTAGTAATTATATGTGCAGACAGTCAGTGGCTTAGTAATTATTTGTGCAGACAGTCAGTTTCTTAGTGTCTCCATCTCCAATGACCCTCTCTGTTTAAGGAGTGTTTTTATGCGAACTCATGTAATTCATAAGGAGAAAATAATGCTCTTTGATCCTGTCTTTCTGCTAACACACACAGCAGTGAGTCATCAACCATGTAGGCTTGTGTAGAGTTCCTTAGATGGTATGAATATTATAAGATGCTGGGTGATTATTTGGATATAAATAATCCAGTTATTATATAAAAGGTTTTAAATCATAATAAAAATATCTTAAAAATACAATTTTTAAATACAAATTCTCATACAAGTATAATTCTAAAGTAGAATATCACTTCAAATTAAAATTAATTGTTTATTCTTTTTAAAAAAATACAATACTGTGCTAATATTGTTAACATGAAAATGATCAAATGTTAAAGATCAGAAGTGAGGGAATAGCCTGGGTGTGGTCAATAAACAAATGAAAGCTGTAGAGACTAGCATTGCATGAACAGTATGTGAGTGCTAAAAGGGCTTTTAGTGCATTTCCTTTGAGAGAACAATTGTAGCACAATTTGATGAGCAGATGTTGTGTTTTCACATTTGCTTCTAAATTCACTCCCATCTCTATAGTCTTGATAAAGCCAGTCATCAGAGTTTCAGCCGTAACATCTGGAAACAATTTGGAAGCAAAAATCCATTAATCCATCCCCATTATAGTTGTATAATGACTGTTTTGAAACATACTCTCCATTCACCAAATCCCGCCATCGTTATTCCATCATCTGACTGAGTTATGAGAGGACCTGTAAATTGAGACCTTTGACTTTACATTTTCAGTATAGTAACATTTTAGTTTCAGAGATTTTGTTCATGTCTCTTGGCATGATAGACACGTGCCCAGTGAGCACCAGCTTACCAGAGTAATAGACATGGATGTCCATAAATGGGTCAGTCTATAATCAATCAGTGAGAAAATAATGTTGTTACTTTTTGTCAGTCCTGTGCTGCCTTGATTGAGCCCCTTTTGGTGTATGTCTTGTAAAAGACAATAAATGGAATCTCCATGTTTTAACTTTTGCAAAGCTATGTTTTATTTCTTTCTTTAGTTATTTATTTATTTTTACATTTTTTAAATGGCTTTGTGCCTACTGGATGTATGCCAGTACAAAACAAAAAGACAATATTCTTCCATAGAAATAATTATTTTTATTCTACGTTTCTTAAAGGATGGTAAAAAAAATTATATTGAGGACTGCCATGTAATAAATTTGCCTTCAGTTAAATGTTTTAACCAATAAACATTCTGTCTGTTATTACAGTTGCAACAAGCCATCTCCAAACTTGGGATGTCGATAGTTTAATTATGCTGATACTAGTTATTTTGTGATCGTTGTTGTCAAAAATGCTTGATTTTGCTGTGGCTTTTGTTAAAAATTTTGTTGGGATTTTTTGTGGAAAACTACTTAATTGGTGATATTTAAATGGCACGAAATTGTTTTGCACTGTCTTTCACAGTGATGTTTGTTGGTAAATTAGATCTTTTAGCTGTACTCATGTTCAGCGCAGATGAATCGAAGAGGGCTTTGACTGAATGCGCATTGTGATGATGTCACATGACATCATGAGACAATGGCCATTGTTAAAAGTGCTATACAAATAAATTAGAATTGAATTGAATATATAGAACAGATAATCATTAAACCTGGTCTCCTCTAATATGGGGGGGGGGCATGCCACGTATTAGGGGTGGCCCCTTGTGGGGGCTTTATTTACAAACGATTGAGAACCTCTGCGTTAGGCATAAGCCTAAACCTGTCATGGTTTCCCCTATGTCATTATTTTTGTTTTTTTGTCCTGCCTTCACCTTTCTACTATTGTTGCTTTGTTGCCCAATTGTTTTCACTTGTTCTATTTTTAGTACTGATTATTTTGTCTACTTTATACACTGTTGTGTCTATATCATTGCAAAATCTTATTGTGCATTTTTTGTAATTAAAGCCAGGCCTCTCATGTTTCAAAGTATTTTCTAGTTCTACATTTTACTGCTTTAGATCCTTGTTTGCTTCCCTGCTTTCTGATTATAGGTTCTGATTATATCCCGGGTTAACTTTGCCTGCCTCTGTTTTTGACCCGTGCTATGTACTTGAATAAATATTCCTCGATTTGTCCAAATAAAGCACATACTGAGTTTATGCATCGTGAACCTCACAACACATTACACTGCCTCTTGTGGGTGAACCTGCATCTTTCAACACCATTGCTGCTGCCATCAGCTGAACTTTACTCAAAATGGTATGGCCTCACACCAGTGCAATTTTGTTGTTTGGTATATCATTCTTGTTGGCAGATTTGGAAAAAAAAAAAAAAACGGTACGGTCCAACCCATATTTGAATTTCTAACTATTCCAGGCACTGTCATACTGCTGTCAGGTTTGATAAGAAATGGTGCTGGGGTTGTGTATCTTGAACTCTGGCTGCTGTGAGAATTAATCAAGCCCCTAACTTTAAAATTTAATTTAGCAAATTCCCTCAATAGAGAATGGTGTATAAGTGAGAGTGTAATTAATGTGGATGGATTTGGTGTCAAAATCTACCCAGTTTGCCTGACTGTAATTATTTTGATGTGTAAATTTGTAAATGAGTATCATTGGTCACATTTGTCCATTCAGTCTCAGGTGCAATGAAAATATGTCTGTTGTTGCACCCGGGAGTCAAACTGTGCCAGCTCGTTTGTCTGTGTGGATTTGTGTCAACTAGATGGTTCTGTTATTCCAAAGGACAGCAAGCAAATTCGTGCAGAAGTGCACACACACACACACACACACACACACACACACACACACACACACACACACACAACACTCCCCATTTCGCCTTCTATGGCTTTGCACATAATCTGGTGAATTAGATCAAGTCTGTGATTAGATATAGATGTTCCTTGCTCAGTTTTATTTTGTGTGGTGTCAGGGCACTTGTGTTTATGGTTCGTTTGATACAGTCATGTGCCTGTATCACATTGCCACAAGATGGGGCTGCATTCATGCATTCAAGCAACAATTAACTTCACTGTAGCTCATACAGTATTTTATATATTTTAGTGCAAAAGGAACGGGAAACACTTTCAAGTGTTTAAAAAATATATTTTTTCTACTGGTGGAGCATGAATTGTACCCTTTTTCACCTGATATTAACATGCAAACTGAATGTGCATATGGTATTTGGATAATGAGAGCCATGTTTGTGATGTTGCATTTATAAAATGTTATACTTATGCAATAGAAGGCTCATTTTTCCTATGCAATGTTCTAACAAGCATGCGTATGTATTGAGTAAACATACAGAGTTTTGTCAAATGTATCACCTAAATTGTAAAATAAATGTATATATAGTGAGAAGAAAATAATCCTTTCAGAAATGCAGGGATTTCATTTTGTGATTCTAGATAAGTGGCCAGACGTCTCTCTTATCCATGCTTGATCTCATTCACTCTGGTGCTTTGCCTTACTTGAGATTGCACACACAAATCATGAAAGGCTTCATGCTGAGTTTATCTTTCTTCATGGTTATAAATTCAAATAATTTGGAGCCATTCATGCCTGAGATCAGCTTGCTGTGTTCTCTTCACATTTTACGTCTATGTTTACTCTAACATTAAACTTTCTTTGAATGATAGATTCAGCTTCGGTGTACAAGAACCTAGAGGACACATCCTGCATGATGAATGAGTCCAAATGATTAATGTTGCGGCACAGAACATGTTAACATATTAATTACCTTCATAATCCACAGTAGCATCTGTGTATTTTTGTTGTTGAGGGGGTTTAGTTCAATGAGGCATGGAGGCTCTCACTAAAAACATTTTTTAACTAGATTGTGCCGTAGTACCATAGTGTCTCTTGAAAGCTTAACTTAAATTAAATATTTGCAGACTATGATTAAAATATGATTAAGATAAACAAAACATAAATCAGTATAATCTGTACTTCTATGTAACGGGAAATATCTGAATTTAAAACTGGCTCAGTGGTCAGTGATACCATCCCAAAGATTAAAAAAATAATAATAAAAAATCATGACTACCACTGTCATATTCTGTCTGTTGTGATATCTACAAGGTAACATCATACAAGGCAATTTTTTTAAAATAAATCAGCATTAAAAAAAGCTTTTCTTTTGCAGCTGTTTTCTTTTTTTCCAGGTCCAAAATTGTCTGATTATTACATTACATTTATTCATTTAGCAGACGCTTTCATCCAAAGCGACTTACAAATAAGGAAATACAAGCAAAGCAATATATCAAGCAGAGAACAATAAAAAAAAGTAGTGCTACCATACAAGATCTTTTAATTGAGTTCTAGAAAAGCAAAGTGTGCAGAGTAGAGGTGTAAGAGCCAGTGTAGGTTTTTTGTTTTGTTTTTTTTTTTTAAGATAATGTGAGGTTGGTACTTTAGGGGTTAGTTAGTTGTTCACAGAAAGGGTTGGTTATTGTATATAGCAGCGAAACCCAAATGTTTAGAGCAAAAGACCCCAAATGGACATTATGAATTTTCTGCTGTCTGACCCTTTTCAGATCCAGATTTATAATTTAGGACATGTAAATCTATTTTATTCTGCATATTTTCGTATTCGTTTTCTTGACTTCTGTTGTTCCACTGAGTCAGTCACTCAGTGATGTTGAGGAACTATCAGGGAAGTCACATGGGGAAATTTGTCCATTTTAATTACTGAATCCTACGCTAATGCAGCATGTCAGAATAGTAAAAAATAAATAAATAAATAAAAATAAAGTATCTGTGGGAATTTAGAACAATTACAAGCTCCTCCGATTATTGCTTGATATTGAGTTTACTTGATTTTGTATTAGTTTCAGCAATTGCAAAATCATGAAATCTTGGCGGATCTAATTAGTAAACGAGCAAATGGTGGCACAGGAAGCTGATTAGTTGTTAAGACCATTAAAAGCTTAATATTTT
The DNA here is from genome assembly GCA_022414735.1 of Noturus placidus. Lineage (NCBI taxonomy): Eukaryota > Metazoa > Chordata > Actinopteri > Siluriformes > Ictaluridae > Noturus > Noturus placidus. Next base: position 193,434 of record JAFFST010047160.1, on the reverse strand, counting down.
AAAGCTTAATAAAAGCTTTTATTTTTTTTTTTGCCCAGGAGTGTACAGTATTCTCCCAGTTCCATCATTCAGGAGAAGAGTTCATGCTTTTGAATGAGATAAGGTAAAAGAGTTTCAGGGATTTATGTTGCAGACATTTAGCTGTTAGATTCATGATCATATTTCCAAAAGCATAACTGCTTTAATGACCTTAACTGGCATTTTGCTACTAATATGAAACAACATCAGCAAAATGTTCAGGAAATTGAGCTCCTAAAACTAAAGCACCAAATGATGCTAAACCAGAATTGAGTGCTTGCTCAATATTTCAACCTGTATGTTTTACAGTGTGATGAATGGATTTAGCACCGATGGCCTCTAACACATTTGTCACCCACAATCCGTCACTTTGAAGCTCAGTTTGTTTGTTAGTCTGCTTCAGGGTCTAAAAGTGAGAACATATGGAGCAGAATTGTCGGTGACAGATTATAGAGTCCTGCAGAGCAGGTGGAAGATTTATTTTCTGTGTGGGCTACAATCAATACACCCCTGCCCATCTGGGTAATCTGTTAAAATATATAATTCAAGGCCAATTGAAAGCCTTTTAATCAGGTCGATCAGGATGTCACTAAAGCCTGGAATTCGGCATGAACAAAAAAGAACAAGAAGCTTATCACGAGGCCATGGCAGTTTTATCCACTGCTATTGATGAAGTACTGCTTGCCATTTGTATTGCATTTTTAGACCAGGGAGGTAATGGCTGAATGAGTTCTTTATGGCTTCAGAGAATGAAAATGTATAGTTATTTACTGACAGCAATGCAATTAAGTGGGTTTAAAACTGCAGGTGTGTAGCAGTAGATATTTCCATAATCCAAAACAACATCTGTGTTGCTGTTGGTGAGTTTGATTTGAATGAACCATCAGCTACATAGGACAGAAATAGTTTGTTGTAAAATTGACACATAATTAGAGATTTACAGTGCCTTGCGAAAGTATTCGGCCCCCTTGAACTGTTCGACCTTTTGCCACATTTCAGGCCTCAAACATAAAGATATAAAACTGTCATTTTTTGTGAAGAATCAACAACAGGTGGGAC
>JAFFST010047160.1:176805-191423 GCA_022414735.1 Noturus placidus | reverse complement strand
GTGTTAGAATGGCCAAGTCAAAGTCCAGACCTGAATCCAATCGAGAATCTGTGGAAAGAACTGAAAACTGCTGTTCACAAACGCTCTCCATCCAAATGTGGCAAAAGGTCGAACAGTTCAAGGGGGCCGAATACTTTCGAATACACACAGGTGGATTCTATTTATCAACATTAGACATTTAGGTCAACATTGGATCATTCAGAGATCCTCACTGAACTTCCGGAGAGAGTTTGCTGCACTGAAAGTAAAGGGGCTGAATAATTTTGCACGCCCAATTTTTCAGTTTTTTATTTGTTGAAAAAGTTTGAAATATCCAATAAATTTCGTTCCACTTCATGATCGTGTCCCACCTGTTGTTGATTCTTCACAAAAAAATTACAGTTTTATATCTTTATATTTGAGGCCTGAAATGTGGCAAAAGGTCGAACAGTTCAAGGGGGCCGAATACTTTCGCAAGGCACTGTACATGATGATTGACACTGTAATAAGTAAAGAATCGTACATGATGAGGCATGCTGTTATAGGATAACAATTCTTTATCGTCATCTCCCCAAGACAGTGCATGGTTACATCTTAGCTCCTGCTTCCTGTGCTTTGTGAAGCAGAACCTTTATGAACAAGGTTGCAATTATCACAAGCGGCTAATGAGAAAAAGTCAGAGAGACTTCACACGGCAGAGCTTCACACACCAGAGCTCCCAGAAGTCTTCAGAGAAATTCCCCCTGAGTTAATATAAAAAAAGCAAGCGTACACGACTCCATTCCTTCCTCTTGATTTGTTCCTTCCACTCACACCTAACAGTCAATACTCTTATTATACATGCATAGTGATAGTTTTACATAACATATTCAGTGTTTACTCTGGAAGTATTTTGTGGACTTTTTTCAAAGTACAATCCCAATTCCGGAAAAGTTAGGACAGTATGGAAAATGCAAAAAAAAAAAGAGTCATTTGAAAATTCAATTCACCTTGTACTATATTGAAAACACATTATTAATACATTGTTTCATGTTTTACTTTATGAATTTAATTCTTTAATTAATTATTTTTGAAAATATACATAATTTTGAATCTGATGACTGCAACACTCTCCAAAAACGTTGGGACAGTTGACTGTTTAGCACTGTCTAACATCATTTTTTCTTTTAATAAGACTTATTAAGCGTATGTGCGCTGAAGACACCAGTTGGTTAAGTTTAGCAAGCAGAATTTTCCCCAATTCATCCATTATGCACTTATTCAGCTGCACAGCTGCATGGGGTCTTCGTTGCCTAATTTAATGCTTCATAATGCATCACACATTCTCAATTGGAGACCAGTCAGGACTGCAGGTGGGCCCACACTCTCTGCTAACACAACCATGTGCTTGTAATCCGGGCAGAATGTGGTTTGGCGATGTCCTGCTCTGGAAGGCAGCATATGTTGCTCAGAAATGTCTTTCTGCATTAATGATGCCCTCAAAGATGTGACCCGCTGATAACAGCTTGGATGGTCCTTTTCCTCTTTGGCACGAAGAACATGACAACTATTTGAAATTTTGACTCATTGAACCATAAAACACGATTGCACTGTGCTACTGTCCATCTCAGATGAGCCCAAACCCCAGAGAAGTCGGTGGTGCTTCTGGACAGTGTTGATGTATTGCTTTTTCTTTGCATAGTAAAGCCTTAACTTGCATCTGTGGATGCAGCAGCAAATGATGTTGACTGGCAAAGGTTTACCAAAGTATTCCTGAGCCCATGTCAGGATATCCATTACAGACTCATGATGGCTTTTAAGACAGTGACGTCTGAGGGATTGGCAATCATGCGCATGCATTCAGAAGTGGTTTTCGGCCTTGCCCTTTACGCACCGAGATTTGACCAGATTCCTTTTTGGAATTATATTGTAGAAAGCGAAATTCCCAAAATCCTAACGATTTGTCTTTGGGAAATGTTCTAAAAGTGTTGCATTATTCGCTGACGCGTCTGTTAGCAGATTTGCAAGCCTCGACCCATCCTTGATCTTGAAAGACTAGGCCTTTTTTGGAGGTTCCTTATATGATTAGAACATTGCCTCACCTGTTTCACATCACCTTCTTATTTCAACTCGTCACATCGCTATGAGTCCTAACTTACTCCTGTCGCAACTTTTTTGGAATGTGTTGCATGCATCAATTTCAAAGTAAATGAAAATCTTCAAAAAACTATGCAGTTGATTAGGTAAAACATCAAATACCTTGTCTTCATACGTTTTTGTTGTTGATGTTTAAATACAAGTCAAAGTACATTTACAAATCATTCCTATTTGTTTTTATTAGCATTTTCCTTATTGTCCCAACTTTTGGGGTTGTAATTGCAAACTGTATTTGCAATTGCATTTCCTATTTGTGGACGCATGAATTGTGACATAATTCAAATGAAAATGCAAGTCGTGACATCATGTCCAAATAAAAACACGCCCCATAGTACACTCCCACCTCCAACACTGATTGGCAGGTTTATATGCAAGGCATCGGAAATGCAAATGGAAAGGGACTTGAGATTCTATTTGAATTTTGGCAGGCACCATTCGTAACGCAGAGAAAGTGAAATATCAAATGGGGTAATTGCTGTTGCTATTTCGATATGACTCTTTTGAAAGTGATGCTCTATTTGTTACTCTATTATTGGTTGAAACTGCTCCTAACTGGTTTAAATTAAAGTTTTGTACTAAATATTAATAATAAGATTATTTTTGCTGTGAACATAATAATAAAGAGTCTTTATTGATCACATATACATTACAGCACAGAGAAAATCTTTTCTTTGCATGTCAGGAAGCTTAAGGGCCTTGCTCAGTGGCCCAAGAGTGACAGCTTAGCAGTACTGGGGCTTGAACCACTGATCTTCTGATCAGTAACCCCGAGCCTTAACCACCAAGCTGCTCCATTAGACTGACACTACAGTCTCTCAGGATATCAGCTATAATACTTCCTCATGCTACTGTTGTCATGTAATGTGGGAGAAGAACTAGAAACGACATTTCCCATCAGCCACTGCACCATGTCACATGTCTCATTTCACCCGTTTCACGTTTAGCTCATTATCACTGGTGTGTATATATAGTCAAGTTCTGCAACGCACAAGTGGTCTTGTTTTGTTTGTTCTATCCCCATGTATCACCTTATGCTTGTCTTTGAGCCATGTAAGTCTTGTAAGCCATGTAAGTCAACTGCAACAAATAGCACTGCTTACGTTTACTGCCATTCATTTAGTCATAAAGATGCATTTGATTTGAGATTTAAAGTGATGAGAGTCCTCTCTGTGCTCTCCAGGCTCTCACTGATGGGTAAATGATGTCAAATGAAAGCTCCTTGCTGCTGTGTGGAATAATGCAATTTAGGAATGAAATGAGTTACGAGACAGTACGGCGCATCATTATGCAGTTGGAAGGTCTTTTAAGAGGAACATCTTTTAATTATGAGATGCAATAATTACTTCATTGTCTGTGGTTCTGAGAGATATTTCTGACAGTGAGCATCTCTTGAGATAAGTAAGAAAAGCTTGTACATCTAATTTCATTTTCTTTGATAAATCATTTTGCCTCATTATGCCATCCCACTGATTCTTAATTCAGGATCAGTAGATATATAATTTAAAAAATCATTGTTTTGATGAGTCATTTGTGCTAAAAAAGATAAACCATTTTTTTTTAAACTAAATATTATAATTCCATATTATCCAGAACTGCAGGGGTTTTTAGGTTCCACTGATGTACTAGGAATAATCATTAATCTGTTAACATTATTAGCTCGTGGTTCAAGAAGAAGGAATCTGGAAGCTAAGCTTGTAGCCTTGAAGCCCAGCCACTAATTTATGCATTAAGCAGAAGTTTGAGATTCTTTTTTAAAAGTGAAAAGAATGACGCTGCTGTCAGCATGCTGATACAAATAAACAAATCAGTCAAGACACACTTCAGACAATGTCCCCATGGTTCACGGCACTGTTGTCTGTTCACATTTCACACTTTTTTTTCAGCACAGAGAGTGACAGAAGTAAGTAAGAAGTTCAGGAAGCTTGAACGTTAGAAGTTTTTTGTGATCTCTTAGAACATAGAATCCTCCAGATTAATTTATACTGATCCTGAAATAGAATGATGTCTCACAGTTTAAAATGGCCTAGACTAGATATGATTTATTCATTAAATTAGATGTTCTAACTGAGTCCAAACATCAAAACTACCGACATGGAGAATTCTTAGCATGTTTAGGTGCAGACGTCAGTGACATCTGTACATGGTTTCAGCCCCAGGTACTCTCTTCCTTTGTCCTAACTCTATGCTAGGGCTGAATATGAATATACGAATATGGCCAAAATGATAATCTTGATTATTTTGATCAATATTGAGATCTCGATTATTTATCACGATTATTAATTGATTTAGTGACAACATATTTTTATTGCACTTTCACATTTATTAAGTTTTCTCATGCCACAATGTAAGAATTAGGCATGAGAAAACTGGTCAATTATGACACAATTTAGGAACATTATGTGAGCCATGACAAATTCATTTACCTTCTGATAAACTAAATTTAATATTTTCAGTTAATTTTAAAGACTGTATGCAAAAAAACAACCGTTAACCTGTTCCACCTTGTAAACAAATACAATAAACCTCACTGTTCAGTGTTTGAAGTCTCCTCCTCTTAAATATATTTAAAGCTACACTATTAGACATTTTCCACTGTCATGGTTCTGGGCTGCAGTCAGTTCTCGAACTGCTCTGTGTATATTGTGTATATATCTGTGTATATATCTGAATAATCTCATATAGGATGTGATTGGGTGAGTTCATTTACCCTTCAGATGCAAAGCCCTTTAGTTTAATGGTGTTCATTAGGGATGCACCGATCAGGATTTTTAAGACCGAAACCGATCCAGATACCAATCTTTTTTTGTTTAAACTTTAATCAGGAGGTCTGTCATAAACAGTTAAATGTAAGCTCTCTGCTCATGGTCACTGTTAATTGAATTAAAATAATATCAATGAGAAATACTGTTGGATAATTAATAAATAAACAAGCATAATATATTTATTTTAAATAATTTAAAAACAATATAATCCTAATTAAAAGTAGAATAACACAAAAATGATCCATATTAGGAAAAAGGCTAATAGCTTTCTAATGATATAGTGAACTAAGATTAATGTCAAATTGATATTAAATGCAACCCATAGTAATTAAAAATTATTTCATTTCTCATTTTAATTATATTTAATGAAGTTATTATAATATCTATTTTTTATATTAAATGATTTCTTAATAACTAAGCACATTTTCTGTCTTTACATTTTAATAGTTTTGTTTCTGTTTGTTTATCAGTTTTAGATGGGTTCCCCCAGTACAGTGTCCATGTCTGCTGATAATATTGAGTTATATTGGGGATTAAATCAAACATGGAAACTGGAGTTGACTTTTAAAGTGATATCTGGCAACCCTGAGTTTAAATAAAGTCAATTATTGAGATAAGTATAAGGGTTAGTGAAGGAGAGCAGCAGTATACTGTATGTTTACAGACCGAACAGTTGCTACTCTTGATTAAGAAAGGTGAGGACTTTTTTAGTAAAGAAGTTTGAATTAAACCCACCTTGTAGCATTAGCATTATTATTATTAATTTACTCCGCTCAAAACCGCTGTGTCTACACGAGCAGGTACAAGTTCGGGTCATTTTGCGGGATCAATAAAAGATGGCGGTTGTGAGATCGGGAAATTGAAGCAGATGATGTACAGAGTTACTTGTCATCATAATGGCTTCTCTGCAGCATTTACACACTTGTTCGGTTGACTGAGGAGATGAGGAGATGCATATTGCATATTGGACTTCCTGTAGTTTTTATTCCGATTTTGTTATACAACTCCGAACAGGTCACTCGCACCAGTGCGAATAAATATTTATTCACAGTCGACCAAAATACTTTTGAGTCACAAATGCGAGTGAAATGGTCGTACTGCAAAGCCCTGAGTTTACCTGTGAAGTTTTTTCCTGTTTGGTGTGATGATGTTTAATGTCCCCAACAACCTCTGTAATGCCATTTAGCATCATCATGATTTCTCCTCACGCAAAGCGGTGGAACTGCCAGCTTCGCTTCAAAAATGCTAACCTTGTTTCGGGGTTTTGGCACTACAAAATGACGTCATCCCTGCGTCGCGCTATGGTGATTGGCTGTAAGTGTAGGAAGCGCTTGATTTGAACTGCAGAGTAGTTTGAGTGGAGGACAAACTTTAAATGTTAATATTGCAGTCGATCATGTTCATTTAATCGTGGGAAGTCACGATCAATATTCGATTAATTGTGCAGCCCGACTTTATGCTACTTTTGTATTTTGTTGCTGTCATTTCTGACATCAAAAAGCACCAGGCACCAAATGCTAACAACAAAAAACATTAAATCCAATTTACTCGAGTAAACTGAGTGACATGATCATAAACTGTACTCAGATTTGAAAGTACAAAAAACACTGTCAATCCAGTTGGAAAAAGTGAACGGCAGAAAAGCAAACAAAAATAAAACCTAAAAAAATAGGTGTGTGTGGATGTGTGTGTGGGTGGGTGTGTGTGTGTGTGTGTGTGTGTGTGTGTGCATGGCATGATGGATTGGTATTCTTGCCTTATTCACAATGTTCCCAGGAACATGGACTCTGGATGCACAATGACAATGACCATGAGAGTCCTCTCTGGGCTCTCCAGGCTCTCACTGATGGCTAAATGATGTCAAATGAAAGCTCGTTGCTGCTGTGATAAAGTGCTTACTTAAAGGGAGTAAAAAAAATGCTGCACTTATATTCAAAGCACTTTACACTGTATCTCATTCACCCATTCACACACACACACACCAATGGTAGCAGAGCTACCATGCAAGGCGCTAACTTGCCATCGGGAGCAACTTGGTGTTCAGTGTCTTGCCCCTAGGACACTCCGGTATGTGGAGTCATGTTGGCCGGGAATCGAATCTCCAACCCTACGATTAGTGGACAGCCCGCTCTACCACCTGAGCCACAGCCTCCCAGTAGAAACGGAGTACATATATTAAATAAAATAATAAAATAAAAAGGAATGAAAGACATTATTGCCATTAAGGCTACAGAAAATCTTTCCTTCTTGATGTTGGTGGAAAACATTATCTACTGATTAGTATGTGTCCTAGGTTAGCAGTATATAATGGATACAGCAATAATAAACCTACATGCATTGTCCCTAATACTAATGAGTGACTGAAAAGCCAAGCCCCCGCCCCCATTAGCTAATACCTGCAAAACCTCATGCTTGACACTTTGTGGCTTCACAACATCTTTGTCGTATTGAGTGCATTAGAACTATTAATGGATGAAGTGGTGGCTTTGGTATGCCGCTTCAGAACCATTACAGAACACTTGTTTTGCAGCCTAATTCACCAGTGCATTGTTACTCTTCTCAACTTGCAAATGTAATAGATGGATAAAAGGACATAATGGTTTCTTCACTTGTAAATCATGCAGTTGCACATAGTGACATATAATTCTTGGTGTATATACACCAAACTTAACACATTTACACCACCTTCAGAACTCATTATAATACATTTAATATCGATCTGACATTATTTTAATATTGTAGGTGCGGAGGCGTGGACGATCGTAATGGAATATGGTTTGTCAGCCAGAATTAGAGGTCAGAATTAACATGCAAATAGATTATGCAAATCTCTGCTTGAGAAAGTACGGATTTACCTAGAGCAGAGCACATCAACTAAGTACTTTTATGTAATATGACTGTATTCCAAATTATGCCAAAGAGTGAAATTAAACATCCATATTTTATGACATGTCAGCAGGCTTGTTTGATGACTATATAAGCAGAGCTTTGAGAACGGTACAGAAAAAAACAAACTGATTTGTGATGCTTGTGTAGCTGACAAGGACAGCCCACTGAGAACACGTCTCTAATGGTAATCCTTGTAAGGTTTAGTATGACATTTAACACCTTTTCACACCCATTCAGCATGTTTTTACTCATGGAAATTCCAAACTACACAGCTACAAGAACAAATTCTTATTTTACGAAATTGCTTAGCAGCATTGTAGTTGCACTGCACTATATGTTAAGTCTATTAAAAAAAAAAAAACTGAAAAAAAACAAACTAGGGCGGCTGTGGCTCAGTCGGTAGAGCGGGTTATCCACTAATCCACTAACCGAGGGGTTGGCGGTTCGAATTCCGACCCGGGTGAGCCCATGCCGAAGTGTCCTTGGGCAAGACACTGAACCCTAACTTGCCCCAATGGCAAGCTAGCACCTTGCATGGCAGCTCTGCTACCATTGGTGTGTGAATGTGCTCTCATTAGTAAGTCGCTTGTAAAAATGTAAAAATGATATTTCTGTAAAGCTGCTTTGAGACAATGTACCATTGTAAAAAGCGCTATACAAATTGATAAATTAATTAATTAAATTAATTAATATTAAGCTTGTATTTGACAAAACTGCAGTTTAATAAGACACACTATGCCATCCAGACCTTTATTCGAACTTTGCAGTGTTGCATTAATAATTGATTTGTCTTTTAATGTCAGCATCAATCAAATAAATGACTAGTAGGTTTATTTTTCCTATTGTGCCACAAATCTCTGAAGGTTTTTGTTTGACATATTTTTTCAGTATTCTTTAGTAACATTGTTATGCTGTGTTAAGGAATCCAGTAACAGCACATACCCATTCACCCACACAGCATGTGTGTTAAGTCTTGGGTATATGTAAGCTGTTTCAACCCCATTTTACCTGCCTCCACAATTGTCTTCTCTGCCTGTCACAGTGATGAAAAGCAATAACACGTCTCAGCATTCGGCTGACCTAGTTAATGCTGTGAATGCATCGGACTATCTGGCAAACTCTGTTTCATTGATCATTAATGGTAGAACATTGGAAATCTCCACATGCTTTTGAGACTATTTTATAATGTTTTGGCTAGAACAAATCTTTAAGCTAGAGGAAAGATTTCCTAGGTTTCATTTCACACAAATGGAGGTCAGTGGTACATTTGTTTACCGTTTGTGTTGCACATAGGAGCTGTAATTCCTACATGTAATTCCTACATTCCTGATTTGGAGGTAAATATCTTCACATTAAAGCTGAAAGTCTGCACTTTGATCTCATATTCATTATTTACTTTGAACTCTTAACATAAGGTTAGATATGTTTACAACTATGTAGATATATATCGCCAGCCCTCGGCTATTATGATGAGGTCTTATCTGGCACCCTTTGAAAACAGTTTGGACACCCCTGCGTTGTAGAAACTATACTCAAAAAGTAAGTCATCCTCTTCTGGATGACATAGTGTACTAGGATATTGATACCATATTGTGAGGACTCTTGTGACCTGCAGAGAGGTGTGTTAGGAAGGAAGCACCAGCACTCAATTGGAGGATGCAGGGTAAAGAGATAAAAGATTTGTGAGAAATTTTGACTCTCTGATACGCAATTCAGTTATATGTGGATGTTTAAAAAATTATTGCAAGAAGCATTGCTTTAGAGCACAGGCCAGATACACCAAATGGAAGAAAGGGAGAAAAAAAGACAGCAAAAAGTCCAGTCATGCAACTGATTAATGCCGACAGTCAGAGGGAGATTGTACTTTAGTTTACGTACTTCTTTGACCTCTTTTATTCTGATAAGTACCCATTTTTTCATTGCATATGGTGAGTTAGTGTTGTTTGCCAGTATGAGAGAAACTACAGTTAAGGTGTTTTTATTTTGTGGCATTGTTAATTAATTTAAACCTCTCACTTCTTTAACCTGCCATGCCAGCTAACATATGTAATATTTTCTGTGATATACTATAGAAGAATACACACACAACACAAACATGCACTAACAAAAGTGACCATACCCTTTTGCATTCAATTACAGAGATATTTCTACTTATGTATGGTTTTCATACAGTGGAACTGAGCCCTTCTGAAGATTGAACTTTAAAATCACCCCTGTTACTTGGTAACTTATTCGGTTATGCCTGTTATGATCAAGTGCATTATGAAGTACGAGTTTAAAAGCATTATAATTGAGTAAATTATCATAATTTAGAGATCCTCAGCTCCCAACTCAACATGATAATTTGGGTTGAATGCCACAGAGAGCGTAGGCTGGAGGCTCAGCAGTCATGCAGAAGGCTTATAATGGGAGTCTGGGAGGAAAAGAAAAAGGGCTTTAACTGGAAAAACCACATTAGTACCAAAAGCCAAAAAAGTACAACTTCAGTCAGAACTCGGACAGTAGCTGACTGAGTATGAACAAAATCGTGGTTCATGAAACTTATAAATCTGGTGGGAATATTTACTTTGGTTTGACCTACAAACACATTTACACACAATATTACTAAATTGATATTATGCATTGTAATTAAAGCTCTAACATTTGACGATTCGGCTATATTTTCTAAACCCCTAGTCAAGTTGCATAACAAGCTAACTGCAGTAACATTAGGCTAACTATCATATAGGAGAAACTAGTACCCAAATGCGCTAGTGTTCGGTCTCACACTCCAGTGGCTTTGATGTGATAGATAGAAACTTAGCTACATTGTGAGAACTGGCAATGACTAGATTGGATGCTAAATAATTTTAATATTTTATCATTTCAGGTTTCATTCAAGTACATATACGGTAGATTTTGCCTTTCAATTTTCACCCGGGATTCATTTTTCACACTGCCATCACAGCGCGATTGCTAAGCCTAGATGAAAGTGATCTGTACCCTACTAGATTTGTTCTGGCCATAAAGTCACAAGTGCCAAATCTATAACTCCATAGCAGTTCTATATGTGAAATCTGTTCTTCAACATATAGTTGTTCACCCACCTATATGCCTATGTACTATATCTTCCTTACTATCATAAAGCATTCAGAATGATTGCTCTAGCATAATGAACAGACACGTCATATTTATGAAGACCAGAAATGGTCCAATTCTAATGCAACTGCTGGTCGTTGAACTCACAAAGCATGTTGTGAGGGAAAAATCTTTAAATTGGTCCATATTTTTTTAGGAAAGGAACAGTGAGATCAGTAAGAAATCCCGAAGGGTTGTGGAGGAGTCTCTCTAAATCTGCTATGTGAGTGTAGGAGTGCCCCAGAAGTGCTTAAGTGTAAACACATCATGTCATATCAGCAGCAGTTAGCATAGAAACAATGATAGAGAACCTGCAATCCACTAGTAAAAAGTCAGCATCAATTGGTCTCTCAGTGGAATTTGAACAAAACCCTTGAGTTCAGCAAAACCTGTGGAGCTCATCATTTAAGCATACTATAATATGGATGTAATGAGCATGTAATGAATGTAGTATGCAATAAATGCAGCTGATGCACATTTGATGGTCAGGATTTGATTTCTGGAAGTCTTCCCAAGGATATATTTGATCCTTTGATTAAATCCTTGGTCAGATTAATCGCATATGCTATATTACATATAGAAAATGAGAGGTTTATTAAACAGTCCTCCGTGCTGTTATTTTGTCACATGACATTATTCTCCATGATACTGTGAGGGGAAAAAAGTATTTGATCCCCTGCTGATTTTGTACGTTTGTCCACTGACAAAGAAATGATCAGTCTATAATTTTAATGGTAGGTTTATTAGAACAGTGAGAGACAGAATAAAAACAAAAAAATCCATAAAAACACATGTTAAAAATGTTATAAATTGATTTACATTTTAATGAGGGAAATAAGTATTTGACCCCCTTGCAAAACATGACTTAGTACTTGGTAATGACTTAGTAATTACTTTTCATTTTCAATGCCCTGGCTGAGGGAAGGAGGTTCTCACCCAAGATTTGACGGTACATGGCCACGTCCATCGTCCCTTTGATGCGGAGAAGTTGTCCTGTCCCCTTAGCAGAAAAACACCCCCAAAGCATAATGTTTTCACCTCCATATTTTACAGTGGGGATGGTGTTCTTGGGGTCATAGGCAGCATTCCTCCTCCTCCAAACACAGTGAGTTGAGTTGACGACAAAGAGCTCCATTTTGGTCTCATCTGACCACAACACTTTCACCCAGTTGTCCTCTGGTGGTCAGATGAGACCACAATCAAAATTATTATGATTTCTGGCCTGTCTCAACCCATGTAATGTTATTGGTTATGTGTCATTATTGTATTCAGCTCTTCTGTGTTATCCGCCTGAATATGTTTAGTATTTAAACCCCTCGTTGTTCTGTGCGAAGTATTGTGTAAGTGTTACCACCGTACAAAGATTTTGTTCCTCGTTTACGTGCCAAAGTTTTGATCCTATTCTCGTTCTCCTTACTTGATTCTTGTTTAGTCACGTTTATGTCCATTTGCTGATCGCCTGAGCCTTTGCCTGTTTTTGAACACGCTTGTGTTTCACGTTTTGGATTTGTCTGCCTGCCTCTCTTCAATAAAGCTCATATCTGCACTTGCATCTGTCCTAACCTCCATAATGTTACACATATGACTAGGCACTTTGTTGGATTAGAACCTTCCACTGTGGGTGACTTCCCTGTCTCTGGACCATATATTAAAGCTAATAGCAGCTTTAAAGAGCACTTAGTTCTGTGTGTCACTTCCACCTCCACAGCTCATTTGCTTTTGTCTGACATGTGGGTGGGTTGCACAGAGAGACGCAGCATGAGCGGTAATGCAGCATTACTTTAAAGATGAGGATTCCCACTGAAATGTGAAAAAAAGAGAGATTAACTGTGGTTTTTAGGCTCTGTTAGGCCAGCATTTTTGCGTAACAAAGTCTTTAAAAAAGTCTTTAACTGAATTCTCAAATACTCTAGCTACAGTATATGGTATATTTAAGGACTGCAACTAATTAATACCTTCATAATCGGTTAATCTATTGATTTATTATTATTAATATTATTTTAATACAGTTATTCGATATGTTGCATTATTCTTTTTTTAACACCCACTATATGGCCAAAAATTTGTGGACATCTGACCATCACACTCATTTGTGCTTGTTAAACATCCCATTTAAGCAGTGCTTAATTTGTAAATCTGCAGGTCCCAGAACACTAAGGTCGGGAGGCACACGAAAGGTCATGATCCTCAAACTTACAGACATGTAAAAGTGCTTCCAGTATCTCATGTAGCCAATGATATTCAATGCTGGTAGGTAGGCTTATGAAATTGATCACACTGGTACAGTGACGTAATATACATACTAATAATATATAATAACAACTTAAAAGCAGTGAGTATTCTCAGTGCAAAGGGAAACATTTATGACATGTTTTATCAGCTTATTTGCTCAGTTAGTTAAATACATTTGTCAAAAGCACTTTGAAAACAAAGCTACTTTTCCTACAGTAAACATATTTACAATAAATATTAACTGCACAACAAATCATAATTTCACTGTGCTCTACTGTATATGTGACCAATAAAATCTCATTAATCAAGAAAAAAAATCATCTTACCTAAAACAAAATATTCCACAAAGCTGTCATGTCAGTGTCCTACTACTCTTTCCTGTGTCCCTTAAACATCCATGAGCGTACAAACGGCTTGGGATTGAACTTTGTAAGCGGTGGACTCACGATGTTAAAAAATATCAGAGGCGACATGGTGGGATGAGAAGAGATGCACGCTGCGAGCTACAAATGAGATTTGTAGAGATTGTGGAGAAACCCCACTCGCGCTCCACACGAAATCGGTATAGTATTCACAGTAGCCACCAACTGCCTCAGTCCTTCTGGAAATTTTTGTGCATTTGAGTCCATGTACTCCCTAAAGTATTTAATTCCAGGCAGTCAATCTCACTGTCAAAGCCATGCACAGGTTGACTACGTTTAGCCTCCTAAGCGCTTCTAAAAACCTTCCACGATCAAGCTAGCGTTATCATTGCCAGTCATGGGAGCGGTCACCAAACTGCTTCATCAGTGACCTGCTGATCGCTCTCTTCAACTCTTGCCTTTTTACTATTTTTTTGTGTTCTTGTGTCGGAAAGATTGATAAAACAACCATAAATGTATGATACAGCTAGAAAACTAAAGAAGTACATGGCAGTTAATAATCAAGGTTCAACGAGGGACATTGCGCTATTTAACTTTTTGCTCATCTAAAGCCGTTTATGTGAATCCCGTTAAGTTCATAGGACAAGATAATTTTTGTTGGATTTAATTCAAATTCATTTTGAAAACCCACTAACCCTATATTTTCATTCTGGTGGAGGAAACCGGAGTACCTAGCAGAAACCTCCAAAGCACAGGAAGAACATCCAAACTTTACGCATGAAGTGTGGAAGTACAAGGGAAATGTGCTAATCCTTAAGCCACCATGCCTCCTGATTTTTATTTTATTTTATTTTTTTTATTTAATATAATGTAAAGTGCTTGGTAAAGAGGTTTTTTGTCTCACAGATCAACAGCCTAAGATTAACCGTTTGTTGGCTCTTGGGAAAACTTGTGAATTTCGAATCTTGAGATCATGTTGCCTACAGACTGTAACTGCCTGATTTGATCATTAGCATACCCTGTACAACAGTCTGTCCTTGTGGACTTACCTGGTTACCCCCTGCCATGGCTATTTCAAAGTATTTCACCTGCTTATTAGCCAAATCACGGTCAACTTTTCCTTTCTCAGCCACTACTAATG
>JAFFST010047160.1:146084-157207 GCA_022414735.1 Noturus placidus | reverse complement strand
AATTAGGACAATTCTGCAAAAATGAGTGGGCCAAAATTCCTCCAGTACGCTGTAAAAGCCTCATTGCACGTTATCGCAAACGCTTGGTTGCAGTTGTTGCTGCTAAGGGTGGCCCAACCAGTTATTAGGTTTAGGGGGCAATCACTTTTTCACACAGGGCCTTGATGGTTTGGAGTTTTTTTCACCTTTAATAATAAACACCTTCATTTACAAATTGCATTTTGTGTTTACTTGTGTTGTCCTTGACTATTGTTTAAATTGGTTTGATGTTCCGAAACACTTAAGTGTGACAAACATGCAAAGGAACAGGAAATGAGGAAGGGGGCAAACACTTTTTCACACCACTGTATGTAGTAATGTGCATGAGCCAACTTGTATAAAACATTATGAATTGTTGAGTGAGGTTTAGTTTAAAGGTTTCAGCTTTTCTTATTTAGTCATACAAAATGAAACAGCATCCATCTCACTTATCATAATTCCTATTCATTTTACAAGAGGTCAGGATGGCGTTGCTTTTATCTAACTGCCAAAAGGAATAATGCTTTTCATGTACTGTGTATTCAATTCCAGCTAGATGGGATTTGAACGAGTAGAAGTCAGAGGCCAGATTCCAAACTCAATATTAAATCCGTATGTATAGAGTATAGTGTCACGCCGGGGCGATGGGAGGAAGCAATCGCAGGAAGAAGCGCGAGGCGGAAAGAGAGCCGTAATAATGCAGGCTAGGTTCAGGCGATCGGGCAAACCAGGAAAGGCGAGGCGGAAGCGTAGTCACGCGGCGAAAAACGAGGTCAAAGTTAACGGGGAGTCTGAAATAGTTCGTTAACGCAAGGAACGAGTCGCTAAGACGTATAGTTCGCGTTTGTGATGGGGTTTGACGGGAATTTATACTGTTGGGAGATGTGAGCATGATTGGGGACAGGTGTGTGTCTTCAAAACTCGGGAGAGGGAGAGCGCATGCGCGAACGCGTTGTGACATAAATTATGAAGAGGGCTCTTTGTGTGTTGAGAGAGAGAGAGAGAGAGAGAGAGAGAGAGAGAAAGAAAGAAAGAAAGAAAGAAAGAAAGAAGTTTAGAACATTTTGTAGGCTTTTCCCAGTTGACATTTGAAGATAAATTGTTGATATGTGAAATGTTGAGATGAAAAAACTAAACTGGAGATATCTTTGACTGGATGAGGAGTCAAAAACCTTTTTTATTTTAATACTTCTTAATACATACTACTTAATATATACTACTTAGTACTTTATTATATTGTAAACTACATCACAGGCAATATTTTATACAATCATGTGAAAAAATAAGTACACCCCATTGAAATTGTCTTTTTTTTTTTTTTTTGACATATTTGGACATCTTGGACATCAACTTTGAAACTGGGCCTATTAATAAAGTTGATGTACCTGAACAAAACCAACCAATTAGCTTTTTCAATAACTTATTCAACAGAAATACCAATAGATGTTTCTGCAGAGATCATCTCCAGATCAAAAGATTTTTAAGATCATGATAAACATTCCAGTTGACTGGTGGTGTGTGTGAGTGTGTGTATATATATATATATATAAATTCCCAAAGGCCAAAGGTGTGCTTCTGTAGCATATCTCAGTTAGGTTTCATGTCAGCATGGCTGCGATTCAGAGACTAATCAGAATAATGATGCTGCACCAATGTTCCCTGCCATCTTTTATGGCTTTGCTCCTCTAAAGTGAGCAAACTGCTGTGGTGTCTCAGCAATATTGCGTTACAGTGCAATTATAATAATAGCACATATTGAAGTTTTAATCTGAAGACATATAAAACAACAAAAAAGTGTTATCATAAAGTGACTTCAGTGAGCTCAGTGCATGAGAATATTTCTTCTTAATGTGCATCTATTGGTTTCTATCTACACTCTTACTTAATATTCACTAAATAAAACTGATGTACTGATGTTCTTGTGAATTTAATGAAATATAAGAATAATAGATCTGTTTCTCAGATGTTCAGTTATTGTCTGATTAATTAACTAACTACATATCATAGCTTTACTTAACATTACCAATTTGTCCGACAATATGTTGATTTAATTATGTGGAAAATAATGCAGAGAATAGGAACATGTAAAGCATCATGTAGTATTTATAGATTACTACAGGATTACAGACTCAGCCTGAAGTTTGTATCCTCATATCCTGGCATTAAAACATTAAATGAAGTTGGCATAAAGTGTATCTACAGACATTTCCATTTTTTTCTTTTTTAGTATTGCTGAAAATGAACATTTGAGAGCTACCGAATAATCCCCTGTTATAGGTTACCGCTTGTTCACAGATTTTGTATGATCATTTATCATGTATGATAAATCCCTCCAGAAGTTCCACCTTTCATATCTATTCAGTCCAGTTCAATTTTATTTGTATAGCGCATTTAACAATGGACATTGTCTCAAAGCAGCTTTACAGAAACATATAAACAAAGGATACAGATTTGCAGTGTGTGAATTTATCCCTAATGAGCGAGCTGGTAGTGACCTTGGCAAGGAAAAACTCCCTAAGATGATATGAGGAAGAAACCTTGAGAGGAACCAGACTCAGAAGGGAACCCGTCCTCATCTGGGTAACAACGTATAGCGTGAAAGTAAAGGAAAGTTCATTATGGGTTTTTATAAGAAGTCTGTTTGTTGAACTAGTCTACTGTTAACCAAATGAGACTTGAGTGCAAAATTGTATGTGGTAATTGCAGTCCTAATGCCATAGCAGTAACCGTAGTCCTAGAAACCACAGCGAAATTGTCCATGTGGAAATGAAGTCCAAAACCATTTCCATGGTACTTCAAGCGGTACCATCCTCAGCAATCTCCAGGCTATAGTTAATGAGATCAGGCAGGTCGGGAGAGCAGAAAGGGTCAGGGTCACTGGCGACTCTATAAAATCATGTGTGGCTCGATAGAAGGAGAGAGGGAGAGGGAGATAAAGAGAGGGAGAGATTGTTAGGTATATCTGACTTAACTGATGATTTATATTTACATGTAACGTACACATTTGAATGTAACGGTAAACCTGGACAGAGCTGTCTGACTTGGGTTGCAAAATTAATCATAATTTAATTTCCCAATGAATTAAGTGTTATTGTGCATTATGTATAAGAGTATTAAATCAAAAGCAATGCATTCACATGTATTAGCATTCATTCAATGGGGTTCCAAATTCTAATAATGTAGATGAGCTCAATTCTACTTACATTTCCTCGCTTCATTGCTCCCATAACAACAACCAGAAGTTGAAAAAAGAGATGTCATGTTCTGTCCATCACTGTTGAGGTATCTATCCACTGGAAAGGAGAAATCCTTCATTCTGTTGGTACAAAGGTGCTCGAGTGACCAAATCCTCTTGGTTTGTAGAGCTGTTTAAAAACTGATCCTTCTGGGCCTGTGATTTTAGTGGTTGTAGTAATTCATTTTCAGGTAGAAGATCTATAAGAAGTTATATAAAATTCATGTTCACTACACTTATTACTGAGGTACATTGACGTTACTATCTGGATTTTTCCTGGAAATCCATCATATGTAAGCAGATAGACAATAGATACTGTATGTGCAACATGCTATACACATTCACATACTCATTCAAATGTAGGGTCAATTGATCACTGGCATTGATCCACACACATATAGATCACATCCAAAGCTCATACCTACAAAAGCACTCAGCATTACATCCATACATCAAAGCAAGTAAATGCAAATAAATTGTATTTAATTATATGATGTTAATGTAACATTAAAGCTGAAAGACTTTCAACAATACCTTTTTAACTGTTTTGAGCAACCTGGAGGGATTTTGATTTGAATCTGATCCATGAAGAGATTCGTATTCATTTACATATTCATTTACATGTTCCTGTGTTGATTCTGCACAGTTGTGTCTTTGATCCCAAAGAATATTTTACCTAATGATGTGCTTGTGGCACTTTCAGTATGATCTAGAGATTACAAATTTGCATAAAGGTTTAGTTAAGGTGGCAGGTTGTTGTGACAATGATTGCATTCATAAAAAATATTCATAAAAAAAACAATAATCTATAATTATCATATTACAATTATAATTTCTACACATTTCTTATGTCAAGATATTGTTTTTATACCAGTCTGTAGATAATGTAGTTCCTTATGTCACTGGATTCTGGCTTACCATAAACTCCACAGAGAGCACACTTTCAGTAAGAGTTACAGTAAGTGGACTTGCATTGAGAATTGTGATCTCCCTTAAATGCTACTGTAATAAAACAGCGAAGCCGAACAGCATCTCTGTGATTAATAACCCTGTCTTCCAGCAGCTGGACTTCCAATATGGAAACTCAGTGGAATTCCAAGTTGCATTTAAATGCTGCAGTGTGAATAAGAGGGAAAGAGAGAGGGAGAGAGAGAGAGAGAGAGAGAGAGAGAGAGAGAGAGAAAGCAAGCGCAAGAGAGAGGGAACAAGAAGGAGGGAGAGAGAGACGGAGTGAGAGCTCATCAACAGCCTTGAAGCGATGAAGCTTCATAAACATTGGTTAGCATCCCGGCGCTGATCGAAAGAATTGATGAGCAGCACTCAGACTCAGACACTAAGCTGTCCTTAACCAAAAGCTCTCAACTCCAAGCTCCTCTTAGTTCCATTCATCCGCTGTCCACCATTCAGCAACTTTCAACACTGGGATGAAGACTTGTGTTGATGTGTAGCTCAGCTGTAGTTAAAGTGCGCACACTGTGCTCTTCTATTATTCTTTTGTGCTCTTCAGAGAGCCATGTGACTTGTTCCAGAGCACTCCGGAGCTTTTCCCCCTCCTCCGCTTTTGGTTTTCTTTCTGCCTTTTTTTTTCTTTCCTCCTCCAAGGATGAGCTGCTGAGGAGAGGAGGAGGTGCGAAGAGGTGGATATGTTTTCCGTTTCGCTCAAGTGCCGGATGGGGGTCATCAGACGCAGGATCAAGGGTATTGTGCAATGCACCACTTTGGCACAAGCTTTAATGCTGGGTGGGATGTGTGTGTGTGTGTGTGTGTTTGTGGAAGGTGGGGTGGTGAGTGGGTCTTACTTTTTAAAGCTGCACATAGTTGCTTTCGCTAAGTGTCTGTGTCTGATGTGCCAGTTTCTGGTATTTATATGACAGTTAGCTAATTTGGAGCAGGCTTCAGAGGTTGGTGGATGTTATGGAAGTTTACAAGCAGCATTTTTTGTAATTTAGCCAAGAAGGTCTGGATTTTAGAGTTTTTCCACACGGTCTCATTTGATTGTAGCTGCATGTCTTCAGGACAGTTTGTACTCAATGTGTCTTTGGATTCTTTTTGATATTTCACCTGCATCTATAAATATTAGCTTAAGGGCTAAAGTTATTATATATAAGAGGTGTGAAGTGATCTCACAAACAGTTTTAAAGCTGATGAGGTGATTAATTGATTGATTAATCATTTTGGACAGTAGGCGATATCTTTACAATCAAATTAAAAGTGCTTTGGCTTTTTTGTAGATTGAAGAAACAACATAAAACAAGATAAAACAGGTTTTTTATGCAGTAACATAAAAAGCAATTATTAATGTTTTGGCTTGTATATTGTAAATTATTTGCCTTTAGTCTTTTTAGTGATGCTATGTACCTTTCACCTCCTCCAAGTGTAGAATATGAATTGTATGATTGTGTAAAAATTCTGTAAAAAATTAAGTGCTTATTCATGCATCTTCAGTAATCACTTTATCCTGATTAAGGTTGAGGTGGATCTGTACCCTATCCAAAGAACACTAGGCGTGAGGCAGGAGTACACCATAGATGCGCATACTGTACGCATTCACACAATTAGGGTTAATTTACAGAGTCAACAATTTATCTACCAGCATGTTTTTAGGATGTGGAAGGAAACCGGAGAATCCAAAGAAAACCCACAAAAAGACACAAATATATACATTTTTAAATTATTATAATTTATTTTTAATTTTCCTCCATTTCAATGTTAAATAGTATAAATCAATACATTTTAAATATTAATTACATAAATAAGTAGTACCAATATAAATACAACTGTGATACTTTTTGTGTATTGTAATAATGCAGGATTAGAGGATTAGAGCAAATGGATAAGGATAAATTACATATAAAATAACTTCAGAAACATGGTCTGTGAGCACAGTCTGAATTTATTTGAGTTTCCGCTAGCCATGCCAAAAGAAATCAAGTTTATTAAAAGCTATTTGTGTTTCTTTTATCCACCGAGCAATTTACAATCTAAGTTGCAAAAACAAAAATCTGTATAGCTGGAGAGCTCAGTGGGTGTTTGATTCAGGTTTAGGGACCTTGACCTGTAAAATGAACGAAAACAATTCAAACTGCAATATGAATCTTAACTTGTAAGAATCCACTCATTCAGTCAGCTATTGATGAGCTCAGTGTATTTTATGTTTGTTGATCTTTACAGTGTTGCAGCATAAAATACTTCATTAAAAAATGTAAGTAAAGCATTCCAGAGATTTCTTTAACAGTGATACAATAAGCTAGATTATGAAGATTAGATGATCACTAACTCTATTTAGCAACAATCAGTATGTTTACATGGACAACACTAATTTAGTACCTTAATTTGATTAAAATCATACTCGAAGTACACACAAATCGCATTGAGACATGTGGAGTATTCCTGTTTTAGTCACATTATCGAGGTGTATTAGAGACATGTACTCACCTTAATCACACTATTAACATCATGTGGGAGTTTTCACCGCATTTTGTGACAGGACACGTACACACACGGCAGCGCTCAACCGTTTGACGGTAGACAAGAGAGCACGGCTGCGTCATTTTTCATAGATGCATCTTCATAGCAACCTATGACTTTCCAATCTTACTGCAACATTCTGGATTTGAAGAGTGCTGGATTTAAAAAAAAAAAAAAAAAAACTCAACTATAACAATAACCAATTAACCATTACATTTAGCTTTACATAGCTTTACATTTAAGATGGCTAGTAATTCTTTAATTGTCCATCATTGCCCCTTTAAATATGGATTCTTATATTACAACAGCCAAAATCAGGTTTAACTCTAAAATATTGAAGTATCTAGTTAAACAAAATACATGATATTTAGACTTGTTGTATTTAGTCTTCACCTTTGTAAGTAATTTCATGATAATTTAATAATAATAATTTATCAATTTGTATAGCGCTTTTTTACAATGGTACATTGTCTCAAAGCAGCTTTACAGAAATATCATTTTTACATTTACAAGCGACTTACTAATGAGAGCACATTCACACACCAATGGTAGCAGAGCTGCCATGCAAGGTGCTAGCTTGCCATTGGGGGCAACTTAGGGTTCAGTGTCTTGCCCAAGGACACTTCGGCATGGGATCACCCGGGCCGGGATTCGAACCGCCAACCCCACGGTTGGTGGATTAGTGGACAACCCGCTCTACCGACTGAGCCACAGCCGCCCTATACTTTAGCCGTATATATATTTTATGTTTATATATACTTTATATTATAGCCGCCCTATACTCTATGATACTTTAATAGTTTCAGCTATTCCTATCCTAATTTGTATGAACCATTTCTACAGCCTATGCTTACTCTGGGGTTTTGGCCAAGGATTCAAAGAGAACCTTGAATAGAGAATAAAGCAGTGAAAAGAGAAAAGATTTGTCACTTTCAACTTTCCTCATCTAACAGTGAAAAGGATTGTCAGCTAAAGTTCTCCTTAATCTCTGTGGCTACATTCCTCACTTTTGTAATTACACATCATTCTTAAATATTCATAGCAATTAAGGAATAATATGTTTCAGGATTAATAACTGAGTGTAAATGTAATAAATGAGTAATAAATGTCAGAATATTATACTGTAAGACTAAAGGTAGATTAGTGGAATGTCAAAACGTTTATACTGAAGTATAAAAAACGAATCTATTATTTCAGATATTTAGTTGGAAAGAATGATATAAAAGCTGAACAAAAGCTTGGACGCATAGAAGTCAGGCTTTGTGTGCTATAATTGAAGAGGTTTAGAGCTTAACTCGTGTGTCCAATAGAATTGTATTCTCAGCATCACACATTTCTCTGAATTTTCTGTGACAAGGTTGGTTGAATGGTTCAGGCCAAAGTTGTGAAATTCCCATTTATAGATTTTCTTCATTTGTATTCCATCCATCAAAAGAAATTTCATTCAGGTTACTCATTCATATCACACAAAATTGTATATTTTGTCAGTGAACAACTTTCAATTTTACAGATTCATTTGACCATGACCTAGTTGTTAAAATCATAAATGGCCAAACAACTTTTTGTCTCTTCTCACTAAGCAAACACCAGATACAGAGCTTAGTCTCTTCAAAAATTTAAAAGAGTTTTATTTGAGAGTGTTTAGCAGCCGTGAGACAATTATTAGGTTGTGAGGGTTTGATGAACATGCTGAGATTGGATTGACCACTCTAGGGATTCCCGACTAAAACTTAGGCTCACTCAATTTAGCACAGAGATGACAAACTACCAGAAAGCACCACACATTACCCTATGCAACTGCAAGGAAAATTGTTGCAGCTCACAAGACCATGCCCACATCAGTCATCTAAGAGTGTGTACAATAAAACTTCAATTCAAGTCCACTAAATTCACTTTATTACATTGTTTATACTGAGCCTTCAGCCAGCAACCATCTGGTAGCATAATGATGAAATTGTGCAGCAAGATGAAAGAGTGTGTTGTCTCACTGCACTTTTTGGTGAAAATTTTGAACACAATTCAGTTTGCATCTGTACCGGCACTTCAGGAAATGATTGAGCATGATTATGTGTTAGAGGCCTGTCTCTTGAGAAATTGTGCAGTATCTGATGAATGTGAACAAAGGCCTTTATCTTTCATCCACGTTGTGAAGCTTTATCCTGAAATGGTGCTACAGCAGGTGATTTATGACTTGCGCACACACTATGTGCGCTTCAGGCCCCTCCGGCTTCCTTTCTTGGCTTTATTGTCGCATTGTTTTAGTTGCAGCTTTGCCGTGCAGAAACTCTTTGGTTAATTGTGGGTTTTCAAAAAGAAGACAGTTGTTCAAAAACATTGTTTTCTCTACACTAACCAACTGAAAAGACAAGTTCATTTGTTTTTAGTCGCTCTAGAAATTTGAGTAAAGGTAGATTTCTACATGAGTTTATTGCAGCATAAATAACTGAAATATTAAAACTGGGTGCTTTCACAATACTGAAACTGTACACTTAAAGAGTGCAAAGGTTTGGAAAGCTTTTGGTCTGAAATACCATTAAAGAATATACTACTAGGCAGACCTTGAATTTTCCCATGCTGAAACAAAATGCTCATTGAATTGATCAAGTGAGTGAGTGAGAAGTAAATATGTTTTCCTTTTGGCTAAAGACAATACATTTGCCCTTTTTTTTTGCCATTAATCAGACTAAACATACATAGTTGTAATTTTTTCTCAGCAATTGTTATGTCTCTGTGCCTCAGAGGCCCATGGCAAGGCTTAATAAGCGAAGAGAAGCCAAACATTTTTGTGTTTTTAGACTCTTCCATCCTGTATTTCTGCTTTGCATTTAATCTGCAATCAAAAACCATTGCTCTCCAATCTTGCTAATTCTCCAGCAGGGAGTCGAGTACTTTTCCTGAAGCATGTTCTTCAAGATTTAAATTTAAATTGACATAACCATATGAAAATAGAATACACTGCAATATATTGTAATAAATCTTAAATGATATTTATAATGTCTTCTCTGTTTAGACTATAATGCAACACAATGAACGAACATGAAGAGTAATTTATTATATATATTTTTTGCAACTGCAGAATTGCGGTTATTCATGTTAAATTTCTAATCCCACAATTTTGTTTTTACCATTTTTGCTCCTCTGCCCTCTTCATATTAATGTCGCACTTATATAGCGCTTTTAACACTGTGTCTCATTCACCCATTCACACACTCACTCACACACCAATGGTAGCAGAGCTGCCATGCAAGGTGCTAACTTGCCATCGGGAGCAACTTAGGGTTCAGTGTCTTGCCCAAGGACACTTTGGCATGTGGCGTCATCCGGGCCGGGAATCGAACCGCCAACCCTACGATTAGTGGACAACCCGCTCTACCGACTGAGCCACAGCCTGAGCATCATATCCTGATGAACAGATTGAGAGCACTTTTCAGTTCGTATATAGGAAACTTATTGGATATAAAATTAAACTAGATAAAACCCTTTGCATGATCAAATATTTAGTTCTGAAAACAACAATACTGTCTAATTATAAGTTAACAATAGAAAATAAGGGCCATTTAGGGAGTTTTCACACCTGGTTTGTTTGGAGCGTTTGTCTTGGAACCTGGTGTGTTTTCTCCCTTGGTTCTGTTTCTTTAGACATGCATGATGGAAACTGCGTTAGGTAAAAAGCATGTTTGTTTTTCTAATGACTCGCAACATGAATCGCGGACCAAAGTTAAAGGCAAAATGATGAGGTAAAAAGCCTTATTGAAATTTAGTCTGATGTGTTTCAAAAATGCATAAAAATTTTTAATCATTCTGTTGAGCATACAAATTTTATAAATTGCAATAATTACAGCTACAAAAGAAAGCCACAATAAGCTCGCGTATGTGCTGCATCCATCTTGAACCCTGGAACATAAACAGGCACACTCTGACCAGTGAGAGGACAGTTTACTCACATGTGACTTACATAAACACATTTTGGTATGCTTTGAAATTTTGCCATGTGAAAGTGAACCCAGCCATGGAAAAAATACAACATACAACATTTTGGCACAAAACACAGATCTACAGGTCTGAAAATGCCCTTAGATTATGAAAGCTTCATCACAGCTTTCATATTTTTTCTGATTTCTTCTGTTTTTGTGTATTTCTGTATTAAATTATTTCAGAAATTAAAATAAAATCTAAGATAAAACAATGGCAACTTGAGAAAACACAAAATACAGTTTATAAATTATATATATACAGTGGTGTGAAAAAGTGCTTGCCCCCTTCCTCATTTCCTGTTCCTTTGCATGTTTGTCACACTTAAGTGTTTCGGAACATCAAACCAATTTAAACAATAGTCAAGGACAACACAAGTAAACACAAAATGCAATTTGTAAATGAAGGTGTTTATTATTAAAGGGAAAAA